>NW_019091412.1:842014-864966 GCF_001949145.1 Acanthaster planci
GAAACGTTAAAGGAACTGGAAGTAAACGAAAACTCTTTCATGTAGAATACATGCAGTATAGGGTGAAAATCTACAGAGGATACAAAAAGGCACAGAAAAGATTAAATGATTGACACGTTATTTCGTTAACAACAGGTTAAATTATATTGAAAGCAAGAGATATTTAGAATACTGGAGCAAAGTAATATATATTCTATTCTGAAGTTGCCGTTATTTCCAAGGCCGGGTATATTAAAGGTATATTGGGTCAAAGCTATCTTCACTCATTGTACCCCTGGACGATTCCAGAATGGAATTGTCTACCAAACCACGTCAGGTGTTCTGCGACTCTTGGCGCTTTCAAGACCGAGATTGACAGAACTGATCTTGCTGTTCTTTCCCAACAAGTTCATTTTACAAATTAATTCTTTTAGGTGCAACCAAATCCCTTGCGGCGTCATCTGTACGGGACAGCCAGAATTTTGCCGATTGTACAGTAGCCAGCAGAAGCAGAAAGCATCGTTTTACCCATAAACAATGTTTTGAAACAAATTTTGTCAGAGCTATTCTTTCGTGCAAGGCTTTTAAAGTACAAAACAAAAAGACGAAACCAGTGACCATTTATTCTTTGCGAAGATCCAGATATAAAGAATTAAATTTAATTGGTCCTGAACTTCACGTTCTCCAGTCACGAGCCACGCGTAATTGCCACATGTGGTTGGTTAAACAAACTTCTGAAACAATCACTTATTGGAGGATGTTTGCCAACCAACTGGTTGTTTAGGCTCACATAAACAATCTTACTGCTGTATTAGCGATTATTCTCTGTTCCATATTTCCTGTGAACGTTTAACATTTTATCAGTCGTTACGGTGTCTGAGAAAAAAACACATTCAAGACAAGATCCCTTAGGATGTTATCAAAACTTAGAGGGCATCAACAATGTGCTTTAGCAATGAGGTGTTTTGTGCGAATAAAATCTTCCCGCTTTCTTACTTGGGAAGAAATCCCAGAATTCAGATTCGGTAATATGTACCTACCAACGGTTTCTTTTGCATACTCGTCACATAACAAGTACGTGTGGTTAAAATACAGGGCTAGTTATATAGAACCTGGTCATTTCTAAGTATGAAGACCTTTGTGCTATTTTAATCCTATGCATGACACTACAAGATTTTCAGTGTAGGTCATTTGCAATTTTAATTACGTTGTTATCTATGTACTGTTTTATCAGGAGCTTTCAGCCAACATTTACATGAAATTATTCGTTCGACAGGTGCTCAGCACGTGGTGTCAAAATCGCAACATGAGTTGAAGGTGGATGGGTGGGAAATCATTCCCTTAGAGGTCAGGAAATCCTTTCCTTCAGACGAGTCGTCCCAGTCAGATGATAATGAATCTTTTGACTATGTGGACGCTGTGGATATGGTAAACCTTTGTCTGTGATTCATACAAGTCATGTACTTTTCAGAGTTTGTATTTTGATTATTTTCTTCGTGCAAAAAGATGAGCAGCTCATACGAATCGGTGGAGAGATTGCAGTATTTTTTATGAAGTTTAAATTGAAGCTGTGGCTCCAGTACACCGAACTAGCACCGCCCAAATTAGCGATAAACCTGTAAATGCTTTGTTTCCATAGGATGATCCCAAAGGGGCCTTGGCAAGTGACAGTCATGGAAAGACAGCGTCTGCTACACATGTGCAGAACCAATCAGCAAGCCAGAAAGGTTTCCCGTCCAGTCAACAAAGCGGTTTATCACGGAATGCTGCCACCCTCAACCTTACTGCCCATGCAGCATCGCCTAAGACTGAAGAGGTATGGATGTATTAGGAACTATGTGGCTGGAGACATCACTTGATACTTCCGTTTATAGTAATTGTGAAACATCTGTTGGATCTCTGAGTGAGTTATGAAGAAAGTTTTGTAGAAAAGATGATACTTGTATTTGGATAAGAGGAAATCGGTTCAGTCCGTAGGTATAGCCCATATTGTCTTATTGAGTCCATCACGGAAAGTTATTGATGTATCAACTGTAATTGCAACATCTCAGACCCCTTCAGGTCCAGTTTCAACCCAACGTGCATCAAACTCTGGAGGAGATTCTTCCACACAGTCATTCAAAGACAACACTGCAGGTGGAGAGGGGTCTTATCAAGATACAGATGATGCTGATTTGTACGGCCCAGACCCCAAAGAACCATGCATAAAAAACGAGGTATCTAACTACAGTAGTCTCTACCTTTCTAATAGACTCTTTTCAGTTGTTGGCCATATTTGATTGAAAGCGAAGTGAATTTTTTTATTTGGGGAACCTGCGAGTTAAAAAAAACGAAATCAAAGCCCATACCAGTTTTGATAATATTAAAAATCTTAAAATTCTCCATTCTTTCCATGAATTTGATGCATTACGATGCATTACGATTAATTCATTGAAATCCTAACTTTTCTATATTTATGGTCGATTTGTCTGAGTTCTACTGCACTGATGTTATATGTACAGCGCGGAATCAGTCTTTGTGGAGGAAAAAGCAGATCAGCCATTCATGTGACGCGAAGGAAATGTCCCCCAAGTTCAAAAATGAAAGCTAAAAACTGCTTCGGAGGTTGAAAACTACAACTACTCCAATATAGGTTATTTCAACCACGTTTGTGCGAGTAGACTGAATTTCTCGTTCATTTTTTTCTAGTAAAAGGGATTAATATTAACCACTCCTTGGTTGAAAGAAACAAGAAATTGATTTCCACCACTAAGACTGGGTTGACACAACCCACATTTTAGGTTGTTGCAGTTTTCAGCCAGCCTTGGGTTAAATGTTACTCGGGCAATTTTTCAGTGTAGCTTATTTAGCATCCCTTGAGTAATGCATCCAGTAATTAAGTGCATTGGTACAAGATTTGAGAAAGATTCAGGCCCTCATTATTTTGTGAATGCAAAAAGAAAATAGCAGGAAATTTCTCTAATGGCACATGGGTTTGCTTTTTTTTCATCAATCAATCCTTCTCAATCACAACATTCACTGCAGGCTCCCACTATGAGAACAAGTTCTTCAGAAGAAGCTGTAAGTAATTATACGCGTGGTAAAGGCAGTGAAACCCAGGAACAAGGATCTTTTCAAGCCGAGGCGGTATTATCTGCCGGCACCAGTAAGTAACACGTGGAATGCTGATTATTAGATATTGGAATGCAGTTACATGTGCCATCTGACTACCTACTCAATCCATATGACCAAAAGTTGACAAAGGAAAGTGATGGTCGCAAACTGCAAATGCTATCAGAGTCTCTAGTTGCTAATACTGTTGTGGCAAACTATAAAAAGGTGTTTTGATTTACGAGTGCAGTGTTTACTTATACAGTTGGAGCCAGACACAGAAATTTAAGTTAACTCTTTATTCTGAACAGAATTATGTTCCAAATGAGTAACATTTTGGACGCAGATGGTCCCTTTCAGTTGAATATGAACCACCTCCAAACTTGCAAACATTTGCAGACGCTGTTTTATTCTTTGTCTAATCTAGGTCGTAACCATCAGCCAGTTGATGGTAAACAGTGTCAGTTCACAGGCAGTGGGAAAAAACAAAATGGCAGTTCTAAAAGATCTGAGCCTAAGATAGCAACAAGGCAGAATGATACGGGCAAGCAGGACGGTCATGTACCCCAAGAAATGACCAAGTCCTCTGATGGCCCTGCTGTGCCATCTGGTCATACCAGTAAGCGTAAGAGGAACCGCGGTAAGGCCAAAAAACAAAGCCCAAAAGAAAGCCCTGAGGAGAAACGGACAGCTCCAGAAAGGCAGGAAAACAACGAAGTTAGCTCACATCGTGATGATCAGGTGCAAGAGGTACAACTTCACGATAACATTTCTTCAGTTTTATAATGGTACCCATTTTTAACAACAAATTAAAAAATCTCAAAATATGGAGGGCCTGATGTTTCGATCCTAGCAGAATCTTTCTCAAAGATAAAAAAAAATGCTATCTAATTTTCTTTGCCTTTGAGAAAGATTCTGCTGGGATCGAAACGTCAGGCCTTCCATATTTTGTGATTTATATTTTAGGTCATTGTAGTCAGCAAGCAGTTTTTAGCAGTTTTGTATTATATATCTTTGGAACAAATAAATATTATTTATTTGTCAGTCTTAAAGACGTAACATGAATTGATTAGACTTTTCTCATTCTGTCTCCAATTTCTTCAGGGGGATTCACCAAATGGGCAGCAGGTTGAGGAGGAGCAAGAGGAGAAATTTGTTGAAGTTACAGGTTTCAGTCCTTCGTCAGAGGAAATGCTCAAGATGCATTTTGAGAATTCTAGAAGATCTGGAGGTGGCGAAATCGAAACCTGGGAACATGATGTCAAGACTGGAGCCATTCGGTTGACATACCAAGATCCATCACGTGCGTTGTTTTATTTCTGTTATTCCAGAACATCGCTTGAAAGAAACCATCTGACACATTTCTGCAAACGTGAAATGCATTTAGACTGAAAGTAAAGAGCTGTGGAATTGCAGTAAAAGTGCAAATTCCACAAATTATCCTCTGGATAGAAAAAGAAATCCAGCTTTCACAATATGAGGAATGAGATGAATTGAATCCTACAAAGCACAAATTAATTGAATCCTATACAAAGCACAATGAAACATTCTAAAAATTTGTCTTGTATCAAGTTGTATGAGATCTCTTGGAAGACAGTGACAATTCTAAACAGTCATGTCGCACAGTGAAACTAATGTAAACTTCGAGTGAAAAACGGCGTGATACCGTTGTTCTGTTTTGTTTTAGTTGTCAGCAAAGTGATTGCCAAACAACATAAGGTTGGAGGAGCAACTCTGTCGGTGAGACTGGTTGTAAAGAAGAAGCCCCGCCCTCGTCCTGTCAATAAACGATGTCTGTTGCTGAAAGGAATTCCTGATGAATGTACCTCAGACCTTGTGGCAATGTTCGTTGAGAATCGATGTGGCACGGAGGACTTCGAAATACGATATGGTGAGATGCCCGGTACAGCTCTTTGCACATTCAACGAGGACATCGAAGGTATGTAGCACTCCTGAAAGCTATACATTTAAAAAATGCTCACATTTCTTTGCTCCTTTGGTATTGATCGTGATTATTCAATTCTTTCAAAGAGTGGACGTGATTCAAAGTAACAATGTGCAGCTTTGTTTAGAAAGATGACTTACGGCGAAGGACTATTCAGAATTTACAACTACTTCAAGAGCAGTATTCATTGATGTTTTAAGTATTTTGTGCATTATGCCTTCTTTCCTGAATGTCTGTAGATCTGGAGAATGTAATTAAGAAGATTTCTTTGAAGAAGTTGAAAGGACTCTATGTCACGGCTGAAAAAGTACACGAGTCAGATTGTATCTTAGTGCAAGGTAAGATCTGACGTCAATGATGGTTATCTTGACAGTATCTAAGAGATATTAGATTATGACGATGGTAATTGATGAAATGTCGACGATGGTAATTGATGAAATGTCGACGATGGTAATTGATTAAATGTCGACACGTGTTATCCAGTGAGTCAATCCCAGATGTAATTTCATCGGAATGGCTGAATGCGTCACACATCAGAAGTTTCCGATTTATTGGTTAAAGGGTTACAATATTGTACTGTGGCTATAATTAATTGTATGTTCAGTTGTTGACAAAGCATATTGACTTGGACCTTTTAATCGTGTTCTGTATTTCTTTGCGTTGAAGGTGTCTCGTCGAGAGAGAGTTTGGAGATGATTGAGTTGTATTTTGACAACAAAAAGAAAAGTGGCGGAGAAGGCGTCAGGGACGTACAACAAGGGCCAGAAGAAACTCAGGCTATTGTTTTCTTTGATGACTGGAAAGGTATGTCAACAATAATTAAGAAAAGAGATTTTGCTTTTGAGAAGCCTGAAGTTCTAACGGTGAGTTTGGGGTTTGTTTATCTTTTTGATTTAAGATTCTTAAATCATTTGCTACGTAACCCATTCTACTTGTAACATGTATGCTTACTGAAGTTTTGATCAGAGTTACTCTTAAAAATCGAAGTGTTGTTTATTTTGTATAGTTATCAGAGATGTTCTTTCCAAGAAAGGACCCCACAAGGTTGGAGGTGTCGAGCTATCAGTTGAAGAGTACCATGAATGTCTCGGAAGGATAAGCCCGTTAGATGTCCCGACTCCGCACATCCCTAAGCCAGTCTCTGTACAGGTGCCACAAGCTTTCATGGAGTTTATCTTCGGACAAAAGGGGCAACACACAAGGAAGACTTTAGTTCAGAAGCTGAGCGACGTGAAGGCCTCTCTGAAATGGCCCGATGGTGACGACAAGACAGTAGCTAGGCTGGAGCCTCTACCAGAAGACGGGCAAAGGCAATCATCCTGGCTCAAATGGCCTGAAGTCGCACCTGAAGCTTTGAAGGACTTCCTGAACAGGTGTAAGTCTTCAAGGATCGCAATCCCAGTGCCATTGTGGAAAGACACTGTTGCTAAAATAGATCAGCATGGTACCAATGGCTTTTCCGTCGAATTGGATGCTACTCAGCACATAGTCCATCTGGTTGGAGTGCAGCAAGATGTTGATAGAGGAGCTAATGACATCAATAAAATCATCAAGGAGTTGAAAGAAAAGGCGGAGTTTGAAGCCCAGCAAACAATACAAGACATAAAGTTAACAGCAGAGAAGCTTCAGCCTTTTATAATTTGTGGAATCAAGGAAAAAATTGAAAATGCCTATCCTGACTTGAAGATCACTATTACTGCCATGCAGGATAAAATCATGCTCAGGTTTGAAGGCACCCGAAAGAATGTACAAGAAGCAGAGCTGTTGATGCGGAGGGAAATGGACAGTCTTGAATGCATAGAATTTAAGGCGGGCAAAAACAAAGTGCAGTTTGTTCACATCCTTAAAGACAAAATCCATGAAATCTTAGGGTCGCAGGGAATTCGTGCAGCATGCAAGGGATCTGATGATGGCAAGATAATCATATCTGGTGCAACGAGGAAGGACGCAACCCAAGCCAAGGCTTACGTTGATCATGAAATAGTAGACGATGTCATTCCCATAAGAGGGAAAGCTACCTTGGATGTCCTTCAAAACCAAAATGGCCAAAAACTCCTAGATAGTATCAACAACCAGAGATTTGTAATGGCGGCTATCAGCAAAAATGGAGGTAAAACAAAACAATAACAAAAAAATTATTAAAATGATTTCGATTTTGTTACCTTAAGCCAAATCTTATTGTAGTTCAATTTCAGTGTTTCATGGGAAACTTTTAAATAGAGCGCGCTTCTCATGAGGGGTTGAAGAAAATGCGTTTTTGAAAGGTTCCATGATAAAATCTGTGTAAAGTAATTAGACTTATTAAATCACTGGTTAAAGTGTATTCTCCTGCATCTTAAAACAATTCATTTTTCTGTCCTTTATAACTGTAAAGAATTTTGATCTTTGTTGGTCTGCAGGCAGTGTTGTTGAACTCGCTGGATTCAAAACCAACATGGATGAAACAAAAAAAAAAATCGACACTTTTTTGAAAGATAATGTCATCATGATGAGACTTATTAAAGCAAACAAGATAAAAATACGACTCATCACCACATTTCATGGCGCTGACCTGGTAAACCTCGAAAAGCAGAATGCCCCAAACCGTGTCAAAATCCAACCAGTGATGAGTGGTCACACCAAGGGGTTTACCATTCAAGGAAATGAAGAAGGTTTAGAGGCTGCAAGTCAGTTCTTGACTTCTCTGGTAGCAAGAATTAAGGAACAGCCTTATCCAGTCTCAAAGACCGGCATGGCTCAACTGTTCCGAGAAGATAAGGGGAGGAAGTTTCTGGAATCACTGGAAGCAGAGTTTCAGTGTGTGATCAGTGAGAATGTGGAAGAAGATGAGGAGGAAGTAGCCGGTTCAGGTGGAGCGCTGATGACCACAGAGGTACTTTGCCGATTTTCTCTACCAAATGGCTTCATTCTGAAAGTGTGCAGAGGCGATTTGACAAGGCAAAAAGTTGACTGCATAGTAAATGCTGCCAATGTGGAACTGAAACACGTTGGAGGACTAGCAGCTGCTATTGTTGAAGCTGGTGAGTTTAGTAGAGTTTACTTCATTGCAATGACTCTTGCTTCCTGTTTGTTTGATCTGAATTGTGACCACTTCTTTGTGTCAATCTGTTTCAGGTGGGAGAGTTATCCAGACCGAGTGTGAGCAGATACTGAAGGACTTTCATCGCCGGGAACTTTTTGTCGGTGAGCCTGTTTATACCTCCAGTGGTAGCTTACCCTGTAAGAAGGTCATCCACGTTGCAGGACCAAAATGGCCACACGGGAAGACAGCCAGACCGAAGACCGACGAGGAGCCAAGTTTTGAGGAGCATCTCCTTTATAATAGCGTATTGGCTTGCCTGAAACTGGCAAACCAACTCAAAATGAAGTCCATTGCCATCCCAGCCATCAGTACTGGTGTATATGGCTTCCCAGTCGAGCTTGCCTCACGACAAATTCTCAATGCTGTGGCTTACTACATTCAGAATACGCTTAACCCTATCCTGACAGAGATCCACCTAACCAACAATGACCAACCAACTTGCAACGTATTCAGACAGACAGTGATGAATCGATTTAAGCAGTACCAGGAGGAGGAGGTTGTTGGCTTTGATGTTGATGTAGGTGAGTAAACTTGAATTCGTAAACGTCTTTCTAAAATGCAGCCCCACTTTGCCAGTTCCTACAGAACTCATACAGTCGCTTAACGGAAACAAAACCTTGTACTTAATTAGTAAAATTATGCTTCAGCCCACAGTACTTACCCTATCAATATTTGTGTAACTTATTCTACACATATGGAATGAGGTAGTAAATGACATGGGTATAAAACTGTCTATTAACAATATCAGCATAGCTACACTGGCCTCATATTTGTTGGTAATGAACAGGCAGTGCTTTTCTTGCTTGGTTTTGATAACCACCTTAGGGTCCGCAGGTGCTAGTTGGGATACTCCTGTCACAGAAGATGATACACCTGTTCCTGCGCCTGCACCAAAGTTTACTGCATCAGGACAGAACACACTGACAACAAATGAAGGCATTAACATAACACTGAAGAAAGGAAGCATCACCAACGAAACGGTAACACTTTGCTTGTCACACATTTATTAACGAAATTCAAAGTTTGTAAAGGTAGCTGATTCCTGATTTCATCGGAATATTGCGTACCAACCTCTCGTAAGTCTGACCAATAATACTTGGCTTTTGCAGCAAGAAACTTTTCTTATTTAGGTGCAGATGTTTCTATCGTTTTGATATACCAGGTTGATGTGACTGTTAACACCGCGGGATCTGACATGAAACTTAATAATGGGAAGGTGTCACAGACAATACTGCAAGTAGCTGGGTTATCAATACAGCAGGAATGTGATGCACTGACTGCAACTCGAGGCAAAATTCCTTCAGGGGACTTCATAGAGACAGGACCAGGTGCTCTCACCTGCAAGAAAATCTACCACTGTGTCTGTGCAGGTTACCAACCAGGGGTATCAGAGAAGGTGAGAGTAATTTTGTCAAGGAGCTTAGGCTTGGGCATCACGTGATGTTGGCAATATTAATTAAATTTTTGTCGAAACTTGCAGGCTGGTTGTAACCAATGAGATTGGCTTTGAAATTAATGCTAGAACTGGTTAGGCCGATACATATAACCATAATCTTGTCAACACAATCCAAATTTTAAAAATAGGCAATGAAGGAGACGGAAGAGGAAGTGATATGTGAGTGTTTCAATTTTATGTATCAGGCCCTGAAGAAACTTATCCTTAGGTTAATGGAGCAAGCTGAGCAAAATGAAATGCTGTCCATCGCCATCCCAGCACTCGGCACAGGCAACTTGAACTACCCAGCAGGTGTTACTGCACAGGTTATGTATGAATCCATCTTGGAATTCAGCAATCTACATCCTAACGGTGTACTGAAGGATGTCCGGTTTGTGGTATACGACAAAGATGCCAGTACTATCCAGGTATTAGATAATGAATTGATTTATATTGAAATAATGTGCCCCGTTGATGGGATTTGCTTTACTATACATGCATTAGCCACTCGGTCATCATCTTCTATTTTTTTAAACAACAAAATGCCCAAAGATGCCAAATGTTGTTGGTAACATTGTGAGATTTTCATTTGATTGTAAGTTTACACTGAAAATACATGGCATCCATCCGCAATTTCATCAAGGATAAGAGACCACTCATATGAACAGAGTTGTGTTGCCAATTTTTATTACAATATTGCAAATCTTTTTTGTGTTAAAGGGTTTTGAAGGTGAAATTCAACGTCTGTTGACCCCTGGAATATCTAGGGGAGCTACGGGTTACGCCCCCACTGGCCGCAGTAGGAAGTTGAAAAAGCCTGGATCAGCATCAAGTAATTAATTTTCCACTTCTACTGTACTTCCCTCGTCTTCCCTTTGTTTTTTCCTCTTGCATTGTTTCCTCCTCAACTGCAAAAACCAAAGTCATGCCAGAAAGTAACACGTCTCTGGTTTTAGTTTGCCAACTGGAACTTTATCAGAACAAACTTAGAATGCTGTTTTTCTTTATTAGCTCTTCCACCTTTGACGTTGTCATCATCAATTCCAACGACAGTGTGTAAGCTCCATTGTCTTCAAGGATTTGCTTATTTAGAGAGAAGAAAACCTGTTGGCTTTTCTTGATTTTTTCTAAGCTCCTACTGATCGTCAGTCCTACTCAGAGATACGGCGTGATCACACAGGGATGCTACAGACCAAGATAGGATCCGTTTGTCTTCAGGTTGGACAAGGGGATCTGATTAAGGAAACAACTGATGCCATCGTCAATAGCGTGGGACCAGGTTTGGATTTACAAGGTATTTCTGTTTAATATCCTGCTTTTTGTTTCCAGGAACTAGAATAGGACGTCTAATATCAAGCAGTTCAAATGCAATGCAGCCATTTCATGAGGGAAGAAACATGTGCTTGGCCACTGAAGACTAGATCAGGAGAATGGGTGGTTATTTATAAGGGCCGCACCACAGACTGGGAATGTTAAAAAAACAACCATACAAGTCAGATAGCAATTCCAAATGTTCACAAATATAATATGAACTACAAATCAATCATGCTGTACCTGAAATTCGAGTCATAAGTATTATAGCTGTCAATATTTCTATTGTTTCAAACTTGCCCATATATTTGGAAAAAATGTAATAGTAGGGTACACTTTGAAAATTGCTTTATTATTATAGGACCCGTTTCTAAGGCTATCCTGGCTCACGGCGGAAGTGTTCTTCTCGACGAGTGTCAACTGCAACGCAAAAAAGGTGAATGTTTATGTGCCATTTTACTCAAAAAGCACTTTCATTTAAAAGAAAGAAAAAAGAAAAGTATTTTTCTTCTTTTTACCTGTATATAGTTGAAAACTTGATTTTCTGAAACAAAATTATTTTAGCATATTGCGTTACCATGAAAAGTAAACCATTCATTGCTCGTCAAAAGTAAAAACCATGATTGTCAAAGCCATTCTGCCTTAGAAATGAGAAAGTTAAAGAGCAAGATGAAGACGTATCGGCACATCTGTGAAAGAATTTTCTCAAATACACCAATCTTTAACAAGCAGTTGTAGGCCCTATTTGTATAACACACATTTTCCTTTGTTATATATTTCTTTTATAACATTCTGTCATAACAGAGCCAAAGAAACTTGTCTATGTCACTACTAGTGGATCACTTCAGTGCAACTCTATATTTCATGTCGTCACCCCTCAAACTCCGGAAGAGATAAAAACTATCGTGTTCAAGACATTGAAGCAGGCAGAGGAAGGCAAATTGAAGTCAGTGTCCTTTCCAGCCCTGGGCACAGGTAAAACACGTTATATTAGGTTTTAAGTTAATTTAAACTCATCGACGAAATGAATTTAGGAACTTGTAGATCTTTCACACTAAAACGGGACGACAGAAAGTAGATTAGATGACTTGTAATACATGGATTTACACGATAGATTTCTATTGAGTCCAGTTGACTGAATTTTCGGATTTTTTTACCCTAGGCAAAGCAGGTCAGTCTGTGGAGGACTGTGCCAATGCCATGTTGAAAGCTGTTGGTGAATTCGCAGTGCAGAGGAAACCGCGCCATCTCCATCTCATCCGTTTGGTTATTTTCCTGCCAAACATGGTCAGTGGTTTTCAGGATGCTTTGCACAGGGAAGTTGGTACTTCCTACAAGAAACAAAAAGGCTGGCTGTCTAAAGGCCTAGGTAAGTAAACCTTTTGATTCCATTTAGGTTCAGTTACCCTATCAACAAAATCACTACGTACAGTCTTTGTTTCACTTTTTGAATGGGGTACTATTTATTAAATTGTTGTCCTTCTTGCACTTTACATGTTTGACAAGTGTATTTAGTCCCTTTGTTAAAGAATACCAAGCAAGTCTAGACATTTTGAATTCCCACATCAAATTCTGACTTTATTGTATATGTTATGGTCAACTGACAATAGCATGGAAGATTATTGCACCTCTGTCCAATTTGCTCGACAGATTTGGCCAAATCCGCCTTGTCCACTCTCTCTAGTGGCACTGCAGCTGCGGATGAGTTATCCGAGGAAGAAAGCCTTCAAGAAACAATCATTCTTAATATATGCGCCATGGACATGTCCTCTATAAGGAAGGCTGTCGACAAGATCGACCAGTTCCAAAGTGAAGAATATATGTCAGAGGTATACATGTATCTTGTTTTTAACGCTGCTTTGTTGCCTTCAAAAATGCTCAAATTCATGAAATTAAAGGTTTTATGAATTAGCAAGACGAATTGAAATTAAAAGGCTCAGCCTTTTAAGTGTAGGATCACCATTTTTGCAAACTTGCAGTTTGGGGACTGTAACTACCACGAAATTAACCCTAAGAATCCATAACCCTTTAAGCCCCAGAAGTGCCAGCTGGGCTCAAAGTGGCATGCGGTTTCTTTACCAAAGAGCCTCTACTGCACACGATTTAATTGTCACTTCTTTACCAACGTGCCTCTTTGGCACACATACCAAATGCCAGCAACAGAAATGTAAATAGCGCTCTGTCCCGTTTGACATCGTCTCGAGCGCTCTGATTGGACGAGATGGCTTGGAGACGTGCTTGGCGCGTCCTTACAAAAACCACAAGAGGCGAAATGGCCGCGCTTCGGACCGTCGTCGACGAAATTTTAGCAGATAGTGGCTCCGAAATATCCTTGGATGAAACTTCCTCCTTGTCCTCATCAGGAGAAAGTGATGATGAATTAATGGCGGCCATATCATTCAGCACATCAAAGCCACCGGGCACCCACAAGCCGAACTTCAGGTAGGCCTAAGGCATACACATGTCATGCATGTACAACCTTGCAGCTAGACACTTTGTAGTCTCAGTCATTCATATCATTATCATTACAATGTATTGCATTTTATAGCCACTAGCAGGCTTGCAATATTTTTTCCCAATGTCCGGAATGTGTCACGAATCCTAATTGCTAATCAAGGAAAAGGAAGGATTCCAATCTTTATTCTTTAAACCCTGAAATGTACTGTGCCGTCTCAATGCAGAGTAACTTGTCATGGTTGCTCAGCGGAAATTAAACATATTAAAAGATCACCCTCTTACTGGCATATCGTACGGAAAACAGAACACGCTTACTTTGGTAGAATGCCACTTTGAGAGTTAGTGTATATAACCAAACGTGCGGTGAATCAAGATTTAGTTTACAGGCAGTGTGCCATGAATAGGCATTGCGATCAAACCCAAATCAGGGAAACCCCATCTATTACCTCTTCAATGAACAGCTGAATAAAACCTACCTACCTAATTCCTAATTCCTTAGTCCTAATATTATTTTTCAATAATGCAGGACTGGATGGCAAGCAACCTCCACTTTAATACCAAAAGCCACTACCTGTGAACTTCACGGAAACGACTGGGTGTAGCCTTCTTCTGTGGAGCAGTTTGGCAATTGCTGATGAGGGAGACCAACTGCTATGCAGATCAGACGCTATCTGCAGAATCTGCTAACACTCGGTGTACTTGGGTGGAAGTAACTTAGCATCACAAATGTGTCAGTACTTTAGACATCATCATAGATCCCTGAAATGGTGGAAACAAGTTTTCTTTGCGATTCTTGACATCTGTTTGCTTAATGCTACCATCGTGTACAACGGCATCCCCACAGAGCGGCTGCTCACTAGCTTAGATTTCAGGGTCAAGGTAATCGATGAACTATTGTCCACCTGCAGGACGAGAAACTCAACACCACATGCCCCCTGAAACTGCAATCCTTTCAAGTGGACATTATCCCGGAAGAAGTAGGCAAGGCCAAAAACGGAACTGTGTTGTTTGTATAGTACGAGAACCCAACGTAAGCAGACTCGTATGATTTGTAAGAATTGCCAGAAACTAATTATGCCATGCTTTGAAACATTTCACAATGTGCGTTAACATAGACTCGGGTAGTTTAGATTGTGCCCGCCCCCTTCAACCACCCCCAATCTCCCCCCTCCTTCCAATGTAGCAGTGGATCGCTCTGGACGCGCACCAGCCTTTAACGCAACATTGGATGGGGGCGCGGGGCATCAAGTAGCTCCCAGAAATCATTTAGAGGTCTGGAAAGTCCATTTAGCAGCAGAGTATAAGATATATCAATGAAAACTCAGTTTTTCAGACCAGTCTCAGAGGGTTTGTATACAGGGTGTCAAATGAACTTTGTGTTCTATTTATACAAGCCTATGCTTATTTAACAGCCTCATGCTATTTTCTGTTGTCATTTGTATATTGACTGCTTTTATTTATCTTATAAGCTCTAATCTCTCTTAATTAAGTACAAGTATGTGTAAAAGGTTATTTATATCCACATTGCTATTTTCAATGTACTTAGTTTCTTAGATTTCTGATGTATTGTCGCTTATCCATTTTGTCAATTTCTATGTATCAAGCTCCCTTAATTATCAATGTAAATTTTGTTAAGAGTACGGAATAAAACGTTTTCTTGAATCTTGATACATTGTGTGTGGAACTCTTTCCCGTGCTTTTTACCCAAAGAATTAAGTAAAATTCTGCTTATTGGATATTATTCAATGGGGTGTCATTGCAAGAGTGGTCTTTCATGATCTCGACTGGTAAGGACGCTATACACTGAAAGTTGCTGAATTTTGCCTGGTAAGCAAGGGAACTTGCATGGGAAAAAAAGTGTGGTAAGGAACCCATGAATGACCAAAAAGGTGGTGTGATCTGCAAAAACCGTTCACATGGTGAGCTTTGTCATTTCGGTGCATATCAAGTTCTAATTGATCTTGACATTGTCCTCTTTTCAAAACTGATTAATTTGTAAATGTAGACAACCTTGATTCATGTTATAAACAACCCAGAATCATAAATGTAATACATCTAAAAACAAGAGGTTGTCCATTCAGTTGAATTTTGTATGCACGCATATTACAAAGCTCACCAAGGATTTTCGCAGATCACATTACATTTTTTATCTTCTATAACTAGGATTCAGGCTATCGTAAGTAACTTTTAGCTGCGTTGTAAATGCTTTTAGTTTCAGCATTTTTTCTTTCTTTTACAGGATCGACCTGATGACCATGGAATGATAGGCAAGATGACGGATGAACACATTGCTGAAGTCAAAGCCATTGAAAAGAAATACAATGTATGTTGCCTTCATTTAATTTCAATCAACATTGAGCGGAGAGATGAAATAATAGTTGAGGCACTTTCATAATGCAAGGCTGAATTATCAATATTTGGCACAACAACGCGAGTTACTAAAGTTGAAGCACGATATGCACCACATCACAGAATTTCGCACGTGTTTGTCTCGTACGGATATGCCAGCCATATCCCTTCCGTCCCTGAAAATCTGCTAACATTGAATCTTTACAGGGTTAATAGGAACGTTAAAGATGTCACAAGTTTGGAGGAATCAGGTAGATTCCGTGCAAAATACCGTGGAAGTTTATGTTGAAACTATGTGAATGGAAATGATATGAAATTGTTAACAGTTACAATCAACCCCAAAGTTCCGACGGTGAAGTGTTTGTACGGTTTAAAACATGTTTTTATGTCACGTCCATTTTCTTTGTTCAGCGTGAATTATATTGAAGATATGCCTAGTTAGATTAATAACCCCCAGTTCAGTCAATTATGTTCTTTCCAAATTGTTACAGGTGAAAATATCATGCCCTCGTGGCAAGTGTGTCCGAGTTCAGGGTCGTGTAATCAGTGTGAAGGATGCTCACATCCAGATTCAAAAGATGTTCACAAAAATGCAAAAAGAGGAGCTCGAGGCTCAACGAATTGAACTCCTGTCTAAACAAGTTAGTAAGCACATTCTTTCAAAAGTTTCTTGTGATAATACGAAGCTTTTGTTTGCATATTTATTGAAGTGTTTATGTTTCAAATTGCACTTTCTGAACATCGAGTTGAAGTCATATCTAGATCTTGTGTGTTTTTATAAGTATTAATGTTTACCCCACAGGTACAGTGGAAGTACAGTACACCACATGGAGTAGAAGCATATGACCCTGAAGTGAATACTCTCATAGAGGATGCCTACAATAGCAAACGTCCCTCCGTAACCTTGAATCTAGAAGAAGGAAAAGTAACAATCCATTTCAAGGATATGCAGGAGGTTTCAAGGGCAGGGACTCTCAATGTTCACAGAATCGACTTGACAAAAGGTGTGTCGGTTTTTCACCTCTGTTCCTCATCCTTAGTGCATTAGTTGGTAACATGCCATTTCCTGATTACTTTTGGCCAACTGCTTAAATGAGACACAAATCATTTCTCCAGCCGTTTCTTCAGCCAGGATTGTTTTCATACATTGTGAAAAAATGGATCTTTGAAGTTTAAAATTTCTTTACACCCGCACTTCTGGCCAATTATGTTTATATACGCTTGAAAACTCCACACCTATATTCCTGGCTACATTTCTCTATTGTTGCAGATTAATCAAACCATGCATTAGCCTACGTTTGCAATTTTGTTTACATGAGAATGTGCATAAATTTCAGTTAAAGGTGCACAGGAATAGGTAAAGTCTAACAAATTACTTAAATCGATTATAAAGATGAACAAAGAAGTTGACTGGAGTGGGATTTGAACCTGCGGCCTCTGGAATACCGTACTAGTGCTCTACCAACTGAGCTACCCAGCCCTATGTTGGTGGCTCTTCCCATTTTTCAATATCTCGGTTCGGGGGACATTACTTACATCAAGTCTTCCTCTAGTAAAATTGTTCAGTTTCAGTCAAGGTACATGTATACGTAAACTTTGGACCACAACCGAATATACATCCATTTACCGGTATAATACCCCAAGTTTTAAACAAATGTAATTCCATGAGTATTGAACTACGAAGTGTTTGATACCCTTTTACCGACTAATCAGTGAGTGGTACGCTGATTGACTCACCAACAAGCGTTGTGTTCTTTTCCATCTACGTATGTTACTCAGTTGCTGCCTTTGAAATGCCGTCCAACTGGATTCCTATGGGGCAAAATGAACACTTCAAAATGGCACCACTGACTGCTGGCACAAACGAATACATCACTGTAGAAACACAGTTCAATGCAACTATGGCAGGCCATCAGATTCAAGAGGTAAAAAGTTTTGATCTAGTTAAGAAAATTTACTTTATATATACCGACCTTTGTCGCCTTTTCCGTTAAAGTATTTTGTACACGTCTGAGTAGAAGGAGGTTTGTTTGTTATAGTTTTTAAAAATCGAATTGGTGTACGTTATCTATCTGACTCATTGATTTCCCCTATACACATCCTGCTTGGCTCAAATGTAGCTTTCCACGAATGAACAACGTGGTTTGTTTTGTAAAAACCTTTGCTTGATTCAAGATGTATCACATGAATTGTCTTCCACGCTTCTACGAATAGATACAGAGAGTTCAGAACAAAGACCTATTGATGCAATACCAAGCCCGCAAGGCAGCGATGGAAGCTCGTCTCGGCCGACCAGACGTTGAAAAGACACTGTACCATGGGACTGATGAGACGACAAGTGACAAGATCAACAAGCAGGGATTTAATCGCAGCTTCTGTGGCAAGAATGGTAGGAGCATTCAGTTTAGATGAAATAAGTTAGAATTATCTACACAGTCAGCCAACGGCAATGGTTCTTTTTCTCATCAGGTTGAGATCAACGCACGAGTAACGATATTATAAAACATTAAACTTTCCATACGAAACTTGGAGATTGACTTGCTTTCGTTAATAAATAGTGTTTTTTGTTCTATACAGGGTAAATTTATTCAATAAACTAAATCAATTAATTGCTCTTTTTCAGCAACTGTTTACGGAAATGGAACCTACTTTGCTGTGAATGCTAACTACTCTGCACAGCCCCAGTATGCAAAGCCCAATGCAAGTGGTGTAAAGCATGTATTCGTGACAAAGGTCCTAGTTGGAGATTACACCAGAGGAAGTCAAGGTATGATAACTCCTCCAAACAAGCCGAGTCATCCAGATCAACAGTATGACAGTGTGGTTGATAATGCAAATCAGCCTGGCATTTTTGTCGTCTTTCAGGATGCACAAGCATACCCAGAATTCCTCATTAAATTCACATGAGTAAGCCAAGCTTCGATCGGATGATTGAGACTTTGGGATGTGTGAAATCATTTGACACGTCGCTTTCCATTACACAAAAGATCTAATTTGAATCAGTATGAAAACTGACATAATATGGACAGTTTTATTAGCCAGTTCGTGGTATTGTGCGGTCATGATGTGACACCCGTGGCGATACCATGGTGACCAGATATTGTGGCATACAGCGACGGGAATTTTTAACATTTAGTCAAATGAACTTATGAAGATTTAGTGTGGTAAGTGCTTGTTTGCTTTCCCTATGGACCAATTGAAACCTGTTTAGGCCTACTCAGTGTATATAATCTCGCTTGTGTTTTTCACAAGCCTTCGGAAGCAAACTCTGAGTATACAGTAGTATAATACATGTCGAGCAGGGCAAAACTCCCAAATTAATTAACATCTCCCTGGCACAAATCCATCCTTTGAAATAATTTAAAGCATTGCTAAAAAGTGATATCATTTAAAATGAGGACTTTGATCATGAAGAGTCAGATGAACAAGCACATGAAATAATTAAGAAGAAAAAAAATCTAAATTACTCATTTCTTTCAAGAGGTGTTTTGTCGCTCATAGTATTTGCACTTGTTCACTTGTAAAGCAGGATTAAATTGGGTACGGGAGATTGGTATGGAAAACTCTGTAATTGAGTTGCTTATTAAATTAATCTTTTGTACAGAATGAAAATCCGAACGTAAAACATTTCCTCATACATGTTGGAAATTTGAAAGAAATTTGAGAGCGAGTTGATGTATGAGAGCATTTCGATTTATCGTCATTCTGTTCAAACTGTACTTGGAGTTCAATACTTGCTCTCTAAAACACTGTTTTTTGTCATTTGCAATAATGTCCATAGACATTTAGAACTTTAACAAAAACATCACACCTAAAACTAATTCTGGTTTATAGTTTTAACAATGCACGTTTACGTGTTTATCATACCTGATGTCTGTCGGCATGTGTTTCATTTATCTATTATTTTTTAGATATACGTGTTTACAAAGAGTAATCATGATGGTTTTTGCAGTCACAGAGGTCATATTGCGTCAAGTAATATCTTTGTGGTCCTTCAGATGAACTTGAAAATACTGGTAGCTGTGTTTAGTGATATGCTCGTAATATTAATAATGTTGAGAATATTTGTTAAAGCTCCTAGCCTTAGAGGTAAATCTGTGATTAGAAGTTTGAGACCCTTCTCTGAATGTGCAACATTTTATTGCATAAAAATGTTAACTTCGAACTTAATTTTACAAAAAGATCTTTCCGGCCAAGAAGTGATTACCACCATCAAGATTTTTTCAAGATAATTTCATTCTACCCATTTTTTCGCAATGTATACGTTACTCAGTATATCACCCATATTCAATAATGATCATAAGAATGTTTAGTGTTACAATATTTAGAAAGCTTTTCTTTTTACTCCGAAGTTGTAAAACCGATTATCCCAGATAACATGTTTGATGTATTTTAACGTAGATGTAATTTTCCTTTGACTTTAAAACGCAAAAGTGACTAATGTTTAATTTTTTTATGCTTGTTTGTTGAAGTATGGCAATTATATACCGATCCAAATAATTGATCAATCGCTCTTAATTCTTGATTCATTAAGATTTCAAATCGTAGCATGTACAAAGAGGGTACAATTAACCTATTATTGGAAGAGTACAGCAGAATCATAAATACCCTATCTTTAACTTAAGCCACTGAAGTAAAAGCAAAAGCTCCTCCGAGCTAAATCTAAAATATAGGTCACAATAAAAGTCCAAAGGAATATGTAAGAATAACAGGCACTTTTGCTTCGTGCAGTGATATGATTACGAATCTTGTAAAGGGCATAAACGGCAAAATGAAGTGAATAAAACACTGTGAAGTAACCCTTCTGAGAGAAGTCCGTGAGCCTACAACTCGGTTGTTCAGAGAGCATGCGCAGTTGTGCTTGTGCATATATTACGTCTTCTCATAGCGCGGTTTTCTGCCACAGGCATAATTAGGTGGAGCTTTCGAGACACCATTAGCTCATCTTTGAAACATTTATAGTCTTCATCTCCAAGATTTGCTGTACATTTGCCTGAAAAGGCCACGTGAACAGAGCAAATGCACTTTGAGGAAACATGCATTAGAAATTAATTTCGCACTGGCATATTAACACAAGCAAAAGATCATCTGTACAACTTTCCAAGGATCAATTTTTATCATTATAGAGTGGATTTACTAGTGATCGTCATGTATATGCGTTAAACCCGATTCACGTATAACTAATGACAGTCAGTGGCGTTTTAATCCAGGTCTTGGGTACGTACGGTACGGGGTGGGGGATGGGATTTCTTTTAAAAGGGTGACTGTCCATTTCACCCGTGAAGAATTCCCCACGATCAGGTGTGGTATACCGTTTCTAAAATTCTTGTGCTTTTTAAGTCCAAGTAAACAACAATCAGCAACACGGTCTCCAAGAGGGAGAAACACCACATCCCTGGTCCCCACGCCACTTTGATAGCTGCACCAACAGAACGTGCATGTTCCGTGGTGTGGTGTGTATGGCGCATTTACTTCGAGAATGGGAATTTACACTGCTTTTATTTATAGAATCTTGTTCTATAAATAAAAGCTGTAAATCCCGGTTCTTCTCGTCACAATAGAAAACCAAACTGGGAATTCCTACTAGGGCACAAATGTAATGGTCACGTGACGACTTCAGCCAATCAGTATGCGCTGTGCAGGGGCAGGTACTCCGACAGAATATAAATGGCTGCGCAGCTCTGGTGTAACAGTATCAACATTCCCCCTCAGCTTTCCTGATCGTCGGTCATCAAGACATACCTTGAACGATGCGAATATAAAATCTCCCTGATAAGCACTCTTTAAGGATTCTCCAACTTAGGCATGGATACTTCCAGCCGCTCCGTTTACGCAGGACTTCCGCGAAACGAATTCACTGAATGTAAACTAGGCGAATTGCAAGATAAAGTATGGATCTATTTTCAGAGGAAAAACATTAGCCACGGTTGCGACGTCGATAGTGTTTCCAGGGTCGACTCCGGCACAAGTGACAAAATATGGATGAAGGTTACGTTCAGCGATCCATCAGGTAAGTACACGGTCCTGCAAACTTGGCCTTATTGACATTGCTATTTTGACATTTTCTTGGGCTAGTATTGTGGACCCTGGATTAAAGAAAAATTTATTAATTAAAAATAAGAAATAAATCAATAAAATCGAAAATAAAAATCGAGCTAAATTAACTGCTAGAAACGAACCTAACAGTGGTGATGAATCATTTATTAGTAATCCTTTTCAAATAATCACTACTGGAATTAGTATTCGTGGTGGGATTTTTCCCCTCCCTTGAAACAAGTCAGAGACACCTCGCCCATTTTTGAGTGGCAGAAGGCACAATGTTTAGTAATTATAATCTCGTCATTTGTAATTTTTAAGTTAAAAAATGATCTGATTTGGGCCGTTTTCCAATTAATACTCAACTTCGTCTCCGTCTCAGGCCTCGTCCCCGAAACCAATCCCTGATTGCGGGCCTGAGGCGTTTAAATAAAATTGGATTTCTGTAATTTTTGGCCCACTTGCATCATATTTGATGTTTTGTGGCACTATTAGACTAATTATTGCGCTTCCAGCTTCAAAGTCAGGTTGTAAAAACACAGCTGAAGCCTGAGACGGAGCCAAAGTTGAATATTGTTAACTGTACATGAGTGTATGTTAAATTTGACCTTTCACCACCTGCATGCATGGCGAGGTAGAGAACCACAGAACCTAGGGAAAACCAGTATGTACCGTGAGTCTCATAATTACGACATTCCCCAGGGCTTACGTTCGATTAAAACAAAGCAAGTATAGGCACAGGACATCCTTGATTTCAATTATTATTTCGTTGAAATACTAAAATCAGCACCTGCAGACAGGTATGACGGAACAAATACCGAGCAGGGCATTCCCCAAGTTCGACGTCACGACATGACATCGGGAAATCCCCCGAAATAATATGACATGACGTAGAGTAGACCCGTTAGATGCACTACACGATTGTTTTGCCCTTATTCCACTCTCTCGGCTGTGAGCATGGACCACACTGACCAACACAGGCCCACCAGTTTAAAGTAAATCACAATTGGGCTATTTCCTGTAGGCGGAGCAAGCCAAGTTTATAAAAAATAAGAGATTGAGAATGACGACGGCCAAGCTCTCGAACCCCGGCACAGGGCAAGCATAAGTTATCCCATTATATTCCAAAGGAAGCCTTTTCAACATTTCCTTTCAAGGTTGAATATTCAAACAGAAATATCTCTGAACTGCGCCGTGGTCAATGTTTCCAAAGATTCAAGAATTTGTATTTCGTATTTTTTTTTTTTTTTTTTTTGGTTGTTGTTGTT
>NW_019091412.1:865560-891584 GCF_001949145.1 Acanthaster planci
TTGTTGTTGTTGTTGTTGTTGTTGTTGTTGTTGTTGTTGTTGTTGTTGATAGTTTCCGATTTTGGTCAGTTTTATGAATCCGAACTCAAGGGTTTTGTAAAATCAAATTGAATTAGGAAGATTAGGTACATTCGGTCAATTTAAGTCACTTTTGCCTCTACAGGCTTCTTTTTGCCTTAGTCATTAGTACATTCAATTATCAATTGTTAACAGGTGTTCAACATGTGTTGTCCAAAGCTCGCCACGAGTTGAGGGTAGAGGGGTGTGGCACTGTTCCCCTGGAGATCAGGGAGTGTTTGCAGTCCGATGTTCAGTTGCATGAGTCAGAAGATAGCGAAGACTCGTTTGTCATCCTGAACGCTGTAAGTCCTTATTTGCCCGTGTTTCATAAACACATTTTCTCATGCTTGTCTGATATTTTTCTTTGTGTGAAAGGTCAGTGAAATCTACTCCACACCAAAAGCTTGTATATAAGTTTGCCCTGCGAGTGTAGCCCGGAGACTCGCCTGGCTGGGTCCACAAGACAAGCCTGCAGGCCACACTAGCGTAATTATGTGCGAGGCAAAATACTGTAGACTTCTGTATTGAACTATTTGTAGACAATATTTTCTAAATAGAATTTGAATTTTTTACCCTAGGATATCGAGCCCATCACTGCACTAACTCAGTGACATATCTTATCTTATCATTATTATTATGCACAGGGTGATCTCGACAAGGGGACGTTGGACGGTGAAAATCCCGGGGAGCACCTGTCTGCACTTGACTCGGACCATTCAAGCAATGCAGGTGTCCAACTCGTCAACCAACAAAGCAGTTCAAGCAGGGACACTGCCAACCCCATCTCTATTCCCGAAGCAGCGTTACCTTACACTGAAAAGGTATGAATCAGGGATATGAAGACTTTACGAATTGTCACTTGGCAAAATAACTTGATGTCTCCATGTTCAGTTATTACCCAGTTTTTACATTGACAGTCGGCTATCAAATTGATTTCGGTCTTGTAAAAATAAATTTGTGTTTTTGTATTGAAATATATTGAAATTACGATCACTAGGCATAATAATCCAACAATGATTATTGAGGTTTGACCTTGCGCTGGGAGCACGAAGTGACAACAAAAAGACTTGACTAAGTCAACCAGGAGTTCGTAACACCTTGCCCACGTTCAAAGTATAAAAATCTTTACAGGTTCACACACTGAAACCTCTCATAACTGCAATATTTCAAGCACTTTCTGATGGCCAGGTTTCAACCCATCTTACACCAAGCCCTGCAAGAATTCTTTCCTCCCAATCCCACGGAGACGAAACTCCACATGGAGAGATGTCTGTCGGGGCTGCGACAGATGATGAGGAGGATGATTTGTATAGCCCAGACTCGAGCATACAATCTGCAGCAACAGAGGTACGGACTAAACAATAATGATCATTGTGTTTCAGGCGGGTAAAATCTTTTGTGTTTACACAAATTTACTTTCTTCGATGTCTCGCCCATACTCAAAATAGGCTAACTACGATTTTGCTTTGCACGTCATCTTTAAATGAGCCGTTAATTATGCGAAAGCTTAATTTTTCAAATATGAAACTCTTTTGACGGACCAATAGGGCATCCAATTTCTCAATTTTTTGCGTAAAAAGTTAGTTTGGTGATTTTTTCATTTTTGTATTTGTTACACACATAACAGTTTACAGAATTAGCTTTTGGGGGTGGGGGCATTACACGAACCAATTTTATTGTACGAACTGACAGTTCCCTGACCTTCAAGCCCCCCCCCCCAAACTGCAATGGTGACTGGGCTCTCTCAGTCACAGAGTTGAGGTCAGTTCGGTCAAGAAAACGTACACTTTCTTCTTGGCTATTTTTCGTTGTCCATTGTTTCTCTGCCACAGACTCCCAACTTGATGAAAATATTAAGATCAAAACCTACAGATGACGCCGAAAGTGGAGATGCTCGTAAAGGTAGTGATTTTCAGGACAAAGGCCCCTTCCAACAACAAACCAACGAGCCTGTAGGCAGTAGGCCTGGTAAGTACATGTATATGGAATATTGTTGGAATACCTTCCTTCCAAAAGAAATCAACTACATTGTCATCAAGTCTTGCCAAGACGTAAACAAACGAGAAGTACAGTTCAGATGTGGTTGGTGCTTTGAATAAAATGCCCAATTGTTGTACACTTTGTAGTCTGCTGTTTAGTTATGATAGTATTCAAATTAGGCATTATGGTAAAGATATTAAAAATAATCAAATAGATCTAAGAAATGCACTCCCTTGTTTGCTGAGAAATATTCCTAATAAGAAATGCTTAAGATTTAGATGTTCCCTGTCAGTAGT
Source organism: Acanthaster planci (assembly GCF_001949145.1). Next base: position 867,897 of record NW_019091412.1, read on the forward strand.
TCAGAAAGCTCTTATCTCCGAATGAGCAGTCAAATCAAGAGTTTTACTAATTGTTTTAGGGTATCCTGAAAAAACAGTTGGCATTCACCAGCAACAGTCTGTAGGCGGTAGTGTAGACCGAGGAGGAAGTTCGCAAAGACCAGATGCTAGGGGTGCTGTACTCGATGGAAGGTGCCAGCAGGATCGAGGTGGCCAAGTGCTCCAAGAAAGAAACAAATCTGCTAATGGCCAAGTCTTGGCAAAGGCTGCTACGACAAAGAACAGAAGTTGCAGCGAGACAAGCCCTGAGGAAAAACATACGGCTGAAGAGAGAAATGAATACTCTGAAGTTTCCTTAAAACGTCCTGCATGGGAACAACAGGTTCGGTTTGGGACCAGGGTTTTTTCATGAGACATTTTTACAAAATGACAAGCAAAACAGTACATACGGATTGATTTGTTTTCTAACTTTACGTCATTTGAAGCAATGAATGTGTTAGTATGATAAATTCACCATTAGGCTTTTTTTTTAGTTTCCTCAGGAGGATTCATCTGATGAGGAAAAGGAACAGGAGGGGAAGGTGCAGAAGGAGGATCAGGAGGAGGAGCAATTTGTTGAAGTTACAGGATTTAATCCGTCATCAGAGGAAATGCTCAAGATGTATTTTGAGAATTTCAGAAGGTCTGGAGGTGGCGATATCAAAACCTGGGAGCATGACCCCAAGGCGGAAACTGTTAGAATGACCTTTGAGGATCCATCGTGTGCGTCATTGTTTTAGAATTCCTAAACATTATATGCAAAATACCACTTTGCAGAGGTTCAAAATATGGGTGAACACACTGAAGATATAGTTCCGGTTTTTTTTCATTTATGAGAACAAATCGTAGTGTTTGAAACATTTGTTCTCTGGAGAGGCATTTCTTAGGCTAGCTATACATGCACTGTGTATCCAATGAAAACATTAAAATAAGGATTAAGGCTAATTAAATCCACTCAAGATCTAAATAAATAATTAAAAATTGAAGCAGCAACAAAATAGCAACTGCGATTTGGTGGTGAAAGACTTAAGAAGGTTGTGTTTTTGTTTGAATGCTGCAGTGACCGACAATGTGATTGCAAGGCAACATAAGGTTGGAGGAAAGAATCTGACACTGCGATTCAAGAAATCCCGTCCACGTCCAGTCAAGAAACGATGTCTGTTGCTGAAAGGAATTCCTGATGGATGTACTTCAGAGTTTTTGACAATGTTCATTGAGAACGAATGTGGCACGGAGGACTTCAAAATACAATATGGTGAGATGCCTGGAACAGCCCTCTGCACATTCAACGAGGACATCCCAGGTGATCAATTCTTCTTACATTGAAAATGTGGTCAAGATAAACACGTTTGGGGATAAATAAGCGTGTAGTTATTATTCATCACAAATCCACCGGAGACTAGATGCTCCTAAGTAGCAGGCGTGAAATGATGAACTAAATCCTCAGATCTACTGAGCATTAGGAGGCGTTTGAATGTTAAAATGAAAATCTAACTAAGACTAACCATAAATAGGTTACTTTCTCGACTTAACCTTGATTCAACACACCTAAAATACAAGTATGCTAGTCCTGTCCTTGTCTGTTGCTACTCAGTTGTAATAGTTTGCGGTACCCGCTGCTACATCTGACACGGACCGTCCAGCAGACCCCAGCAAGCTCGATGGCTAAGCAAAAGCTCGTGGGTTCGAATCCCAGCCGATTAAGCTTGTGAATTGTTCCACAAGCTCTCAGATAAACACTGATTATTCAGTGTAACAAAAAACCGTTATTAAAAACATTGTTAATCGCTTGCCCTTTCCAATGTTTGTAGACATGGACAAAGTGATCAGACGCATTTCTTCAAAGACAATCAAAGGAGTCTACATGACAGCGGAGAAGATGCATGAGTCAGGTGGTATCCTAGTGCAAGGTGAGAAGTGAAATCGCTGGCATAATGTCAGCAATATGTCAAAATGAAATCCAAGAGATATGAAACTAGCCTGAACTATTGGCTTAATGTTAAAGCGCAGCATTTATCTTGGTAGTCCTAGATATGGTTAAATTAGAAAGGCTAGTGTCATCAAACAACCTACGTTTGTAATTTTTTTTAATTGTATATTTTTTACCGCAGTTTGTGAACATGAGTTAAGAATAAGAATAGGTTTGTTATATTTGTGTTTAAGGTGTTTCACCAAAAGTGTCTCTAGAGGTGATCGAGTTGTATTTTGGCAACAAGAGTAAAAGTGGCGGAAATGATGTCAGAGAAGTACAGCCGGGACCAATGCATACCCAGGCTACCGTCTACTTCGAAGACTGGAAAGGTAGTTCAACATTTTGAAAAACAAATGACAATTTTTCTTTTCTTTTCTTTTCTTAATTACAATATCTCTTTAAGGCTTTTCCCCTCAGAGGTCTGATGCTAATGCATCATTTTTTCCTGCCTGATTGTAAGCAATTTGTAACACGTTTACAGTTCTCTCTGTTTTTTGAAGCTTGTTGTTCATATTTACTCTTAGAAATGAAAGCTATCACAATGCTTTTTATTTATTTATTCTTCATCAGTTGTTGGAGACGTTTTGGCAAAAAGAGGCCCCCATAAGGTTGGAGGCGTTGAGCTATCAGTTGAAGAGTACCATGAATGTCTTGGAAGACTGAGTCCATTTGATGTCTCGACTCCACATACCCCTATGCCAGTCACTGTACAGGTGCCACAACCTGTCATGGAGTTCATCTTTGGACAAAAGGGGCAACATGCAAAGGAGACTTTGCTTCAGAAACTGAGTGACGTGAAGGCCACTCTGAAATGGCCAGATGGCGACGACAAGACAACAGCTAGGCTAAAACCTCTATTTGAAGATGGGCAGTGGCAGTCATCCTGGCTCAAATGGCCTGAAGTCGCACCTGAAGTTTTGACGGACTTCCTGAACAGGTTCAAGTCAACCCGGATCCCAATCCCGCCACCACTGTGGAAAGAGACTGTTGCTAGAATAGATCAGGTTGACACCAAGGGCCTTTCCATCGAACCAAATAATACTCAGCATATAGTTCATCTGGTTGGAGAGCAGCAAGATGTGGCTAAAAGAGTAAATGTCATTGGTGAAATCGTCAAGGAGTTGAGAACAACGGCTGAGTACAAAGTTAAACAAGAAAACGAAATAAAACAAGAAATTTTCTTTACACCTGACAAGTTTCAGCATTTTGTTGTCTGTGGCATCAAGGATGAAATTGAGAACAGATTTCTCCCTAACCTGAAGATCACTGTGACTACTTCAGAAGATAAAAGGAGACTCACATTTCAAGGAACGCAAAAGAACGTTCAAGAAGCAGAGTTGTTGACACGGAGAAAAATTGACAGTCTCGAGCATGTAAAATTCAAGGCAAGCAGCAACAAAACGCAGTTTGTTAACTCCCTCAAAGACAAAATCCATGAGATCTTAAGGTCGCAGGGCATTCGTGCAGCATGTATGGGATCTGACGATAGCACGATCATCGTGTATGCTGCAACAAAGGAGGATGCAAGCCAAGCCAAAGCTTACATTGATCAAGAAATAGTAGAGGATTTCATTCCCATCACAGGACAGGCTGCATCAGATGTCCTACGCAGCTCAAACGGCAGAATGCTCCTTGATGGCATCAACAACCAGAAGTTCATCATGGCAGCCTTCAGCGACAGCACAGGTTGGCCGTACATTTCATGAAGGGACAACTTATACCTAATACAAAAGAATTTGAACATTCACCGTAATTCAGATTTTCCTTAAGCCCGAAATTTGTGCCCTTGGGGCGAGGTGGAGAGAGAAAGAGAGGGAGAGCGTCCCTCCGTTGCCTTGATTTAGATTCTTTCTTTTTACCCTAAGAAATTGATTTTTCATTATGAAGCTTGCTCTATCTGCGCAGAGCTTGGAAGAAAATACAAGGCACAATAATGTTTACTTTTGAAAACTGTTTTATGGAAAACAGCACACGCTATGAGTAACTGATTGTTGTTATTGACTGAATTAAAATATTTGGCACCATACATGTGCACTGTGTTCTGAAAGAACTTTTCATTTTGCAGGGAAAGTTCTTCAACTTGTTGGATTCAAAACTAACATGGATAAAACAAAGCAAAAGATCACCATTTTCCTCAAAGATAACATCATCATGACGAAAATCATACCGGCAAACAAGATGAAAATACAGCTCATCACCATATTCCACGGGGCCGATATGGTAAATGTGGAAAAGCAGTTTGCCAGAAACCAGGTGAAAATCCAACCACAGATGCGTGGCCAAAACAAAGGAATTGTCATTCAAGGGAACGAAGAAGGTTTGGAAGCCGCAAGTCAGTTTATAGCTTCTCTGATAGCAAGGATAAAGGAACAGCTTTACCCAGTCTCAAGGACCGGCATGGCCCAACTCTTCCGAGAAGATAAAGGGAGAAAGTTTCTGGAATCATTGGAGATGAAGTTCGAGTGTGTAATCAGCGAGAATGTTGAAGAAGGTAGTGATGAGGAGGAAGAAGCTCAGGCAGGAAGAGAAACAAGGCCACTGATGACCTCGGAGATACTATGCCAAATTACTCTACCAAATAGTTTCACTTTGAAGGTTTGCAGAGGAGACCTGACAATGCAGAAAGTTGACTGCATAGTGAATGCTGCCAATGTGAAACTGAAACATGGTGGGGGATTGGCTGCTGATATCGTTGAAGCAGGTTAGTCAATACACTAGAAATAGACTTTTGGGATTGAAATTGGAATTTTTTGGTCAAATTGTGGAAACCTCTTCAATTTGCAATTCCTCTTTGAAATGGACTGGTCATGCCTGAAAGACAGGATCTCACTTCTTATCCCCAAGTGCAGGTGGTTTTACAGTGGGAATGATAGTGACTTTGTACTGGTACGAAGGTAATAAAAATAATGACGTTGTCTCATCTATGGCATGACTTAAAAATCATTAATCATATGCAATTTATGAACTGATGGGCTGCTTATTACATGAAACTGTTTGACACTCCTTGTGTTTAGGAGGGACAGTGATTCAGACTGAGTGTGAGCAGATATTAAAGAACAAGCATCACCGCCAATTACATGTGGGTGAGGCTGTTTGCACCTCAAGTGGTAGCCTACCATGCAAGAAAGTCATCCATGTTGCTGGACCTCAATGGCCACATGACAAGACCGCCATACCGAGGGCCGACGATGAGCCAACCCAAGAGGAGGTTCTCCTCTATGACAGCATCATTGAATGCCTGAAGCTAGCAAACCAAAACAAAATGCAGTCCATCGCCATCCCAGCCATCAGTGCTGGCATTTTTGGCTTCCCAGTTGAGCTTGTCGCAAGACAGATTCTCAACGCTGCAGCTGACTTCTGTCAGAACATGCGCAACCTCACCTTAACAGAGATCCACTTTACCAACAACGACCAGCCAACTTGTAATGTATTCAGACAGGCAGTGATGGATAGATTTGGTCCATTTCAGGGGAGAGAGGCTGCCACTGGTGTTCGCCAAGGTGAGTCTGTCTTTCTGCCGAGGGCACTGAACAGTAGAGGCCCAGCCAACACTAGAGTCATGGCACAAACGTGGCTCAGGGATGGCTGGACCAGGCTGAAAAGGTTGGCCCAAGCCCGGCTTGCCACAGCTTGCCCAACTTTAGCCAGCATTGGGCCCGGGCTAGATCTCGGCCAGAAGTGATATGCCAGTGGTGGCCCAGAGCTGGCAGCTGGTTGGCCCCGAGATGGTTCATATCATTTCAGCTTGGCTAAAATGCCACTATTTGTTGAGTTCACATTAGATATTGCTGACATTAGTGCCGACGATATCTATGACCAGGCAACGGAATTTCTCAATGTTTTGCCCTCTAACATTCCTTGCAGAACTCTCTTTCCACCCAATTCAAACATTATTTCAGCAGCCATTGAGTGCTATAACTTTGGTTTGCTCGGACACTGCTTCCAAATTGTGAAAGGAAGACAATTTGAGACCCAAAATAATGTATACTCTGTGAAATGACAACATAAATGTGGTGGTGATTCCTACGTTTTATGGTTATATAGCTCCATTTTTTGAAGGGTAAGGAAGTGATTCCACCCCCTTCCATCTCTTTCTTACCATCTACTTTGCCTGGACCGGCCCAACCCTGACCGGCCGGACCGACCCAAAGCTGACACCAGCTTCTATGGTATATGAAACGGTGCCAGCAGTGGGCCATCAATGGTCACGGGCAGGCCGACAGTTTGGTATTTGCTGGGGGACAAAATGTCGCTGATTGGGTAAGCGTCTCTAATTGGAGCACCGGGTACATGTTCCAAGGGATGCTAAATCCATTCAGTACACTATACATGATGAATACAACAAAGAACTGTGCGGTAAATCTGCAAAATCGGAAAAGCTGATCAGCTGTGTGATTGGGCAAAGCGACATGGTGTTTCGTTCATCGTGCTTGTCTGAAGCCACGCTCTAAAAATCAAGTAGTGACCTGAATGGCTGTTTATTTACTTTAGATGAAAATGTTTCAACCTCCATACCTGTCCTTCCAGTACTGTATTATAACTGTTGGATGGGGATTTAACTTTTCTATGTTCCTAATAAGTAGCTCCATAAAAATTCCCCCCCCCCTTAATAAGCACTTTTTGTTCTGGCATTTTCTCGACTCTCAATATAGGGCCAACAGCTACAACCTTTAGTCCTCCTGTCATGGAGGATGATACACCTGTGTCTGCACCTGCACCAAAGTTTACTGCATCAGGACAGAACTCACTGACAACAAATGAGGGAATTACCATAACACTGAAGAAAGGAAGCATCACAAATGAAATGGTACCATTAGGCTTGCGTCCTTTACCGTCACATTAATTCAGATTTATAATCTATAAGTTTAGTACAAGAGGACCATATTGTTTCATAGTAAGTTTGTTTGAGGAAAAGTTAAATTTGTTGAACTTGTACAAATTTATTTGTTTTGATATACAAACCAGGTCGATGTAATTGTCAACACAGCAGGACCTGACATGAACCTTAGTAGCGGTAAGGTGTCGCAGGCATTACTGAAAGCAGCTGGGTCAGCACTACAGAAGGAGTGTGATACAGTGATTACAACCCGTGGCAAAGTTCGTAGAGGTGACTTCATAGAGACAGGACCAGGTGCTCTCACCTGCAAGAAAATCTACCACTGCGTCTGTGAAGGTTACCGCCAAGGTGAATCCGAGAAGGTGGGTGTGGTACTAAATTGTTGTGGGCCTGCGGTTTGAAATCATACCGATTTTCAAGTTCATTTGTTGGACATTTTCTGAATTTTGCAAAAGATTATGATACAAGCATTTGTTTCCAGTAAACAACAAAAAGTAACTGTTGGTAAAAACTAAATCTTAATAATTCCACTTTGTTTCAGGTCCTGAAGAAACTTATCCTCAAGTTGATGGAGCAAGCTGAGCAAAATGAAATGCTGTCCATAGCCATCCCAGCACTCGGTACAGGCAACTTGAACTACCCAGCAGGTGTTACTGCACAGGTTATGTATGAATCCATCTTGGAATTCAGCAATCTACATCCTAACGGTCTGCTGAAGGATGTCCGGTTTGTGGTCTACGACAAAGATGCCAAGACCATTCAGGTATATCGATTGGGAATCAAATCAAAAAGATCCCGGGGAAAATATTTGATAACTGTTCATAGATTTATTAACCCCTCTGTCACCACTTCTTTATTTTAAAAAAATGACTAAAAGAAGTTCAGCAGATGCAAGTTGTGCTGAAATACATCACATGGAACCGTTCAATTCATTACGTTAATTTAAATGAATGTTTTTTATCAACTCTGGAAGTGGCCTTTGATTTAATTGGCTGTGACTTAACCTCACTGTATAATTGCTTCCACGGTATGAGGTCACTCAAGTAGTGCATTCTAATAAGTGAACAACCATTTCCATGTCGCTAAATATACTATATTTGTGTTACAAAATCTTTAAAGGGGTTCGAAGATAAAATCCAACGTCTGTCCACTCCTGGAACATCTGCGGGAGCTACAGGTTACGCCCCCAGTGGCCTCAGAAGGAAGTTGAGGAAGTCTGGATCAGCATCAAGTAATTCATTGTATAATTTTTGTGAAATTGTCTCGTCTTCCCTTTAGCTTTGCTGCTGTCTTATTGATCGTGTTAAGTCGTTTCTGAACAGGTACTTTTTTCACTGAAGTTTTGTGTAGTGGTTCCTCAACGTTTCCTTAACACAATGTATCGTCTACTTACATGATGACTAAAATGGGCGACATTTACTTAAAATAATTGCTTTTCTTAAAGGCAACGCCTACAACAAAATACATGCAAGTGCCTCACTGCAGGGTTCTTTGTGTTTATGTAGCTCCCTCTGACCGACAGCCCGAGTCCTATTCAGAAATAGTGCGTGACCAGACGGGGATGCTTCAGACAAAGATAGGATCTGTATGCCTTCAAGTTGGACCAGGGGATCTTCGCACAGAAACAACTGATGCTATTGTCAAAAGTGTTGGGCCAGGTTTGAATCTTTCTATTTATACGTGCTGCTTTTAATAGGATATTACTTGCTCCTCAGCAAGTAAATGTAACCACAGAAATGCATCACCAGAGCCCACAGACAACATACCAGAAGTCAAAACTGTTTTGAATTAGAGCAAATCTTTATATTTCGATACGGAAAACCTTTTATATGAATACTGTATTCACAGGTTTGATTTCCCAACTCATATTAACCAAAGGCTATTATTACAATAAAAAGAGTTATTCCAGAAAGTGATCTCCGAAAGGGGTTGTTTTCTCAGTGATTTAACATACGTAATTTCCTCATGAGTACTTATCGAAAAGTTTGCAAAATGATAGGAACCCGGAAGACTACAATATCTATGATTAGGCTCTGCAAATAATAATAGCAAATGTTTAATATTTGTTACTAGTTAATTTAGGTTTCTCAATTTTTGAACATTGATAGGGACCGATTTCATGAGGTGCAAAGAACAACACATTCTTACTGAAATACATACATAATCCTAAAAAGCTTCGGCATACAATTTTCTAAGCAATTTAAACCCCCTTTATTTTACTGAAACATTTCATTTTGCACAGTCAAAAGTAAAACATGATATTTTGTCAATAGTAAAATGGTGTATTCAATAATAACTGATTAATAAAACGATAATCTCCATAATTTTACATAAATTTGTGAAGCAACATATCAGCAGGCACCGATCTATGTTCAGACTGGTGTCTCATCACTTCAGTGCAGCGGTATATTCCACGTTGTCACTCCGAAATCTCCTGAGGCAATGAAAACTGCTGTGCACAAGGTTTTGAAGCTTGCAGAGGAGACAAAACTCAAGTCAGTTTCCTTCCCAGCCATAGGAACGGGTAAGACTGAAAGATATGGTTTGGGAGTTTCATTCAACATGTGTTTCAGAAGGGGAAATTTCAACTTCTTCAGATAAATCTCTGTAAAGTTAGAAGATCTTATAAACTGTATAAGACTGTTCCTTTTTGTGGGGACTAGTAAGTACATAGTAACAGAATGGTTTCGTTAAAAACACTAACAGAAGATGGAATCCATCATAAATTAACAATTTTTGCACAGGCTTTAATTGTGAGAAGGCACACTGGTATATCACAGTTTGGCTTTTGAAATGGGCAGTTTGATCATTCCCTCACACTTTACTGGTGTGAAATAATTTGCATATTTAGCCTCGGTCCCCATTTAGCTATGATAACAAACAGAACACATATCTTCAAAAGTACACTTTTGTAAGGCAAATGGCACGTGGGCAGACAAGTGCAATATCTTTCTTATTAACAGCAACCATACAATGTCCAGAACACCCCCTCAACATCCTCAAATATTTAAAAGAAGCAGTTATTTTATCAAATCAATTCTAATATAAATTAGAACTTTCGGTTGAATTGTTAGGCCAAGGTGGGCTGTCTGTCGCTGACAGTGCCAGTGCCATGTTGGCAGCTGTTGGTGAATTTGCTGTCCAGAAGAAACCTCGTCATCTCCATCTCATCCGCCTGGTCATCTTCCAACCACGTATGGTCACTGGATTTCAGGATGCTTTGAAGAAGGAAGTTGGTACCTCGTACAAAAAGCAAAAAGGCTTAGTGTCCAAAGGCATTGGTAAATATTTTGATGTTACCTTCACCTTTATTATAGCAACAAAATCCAGAAAAAATAGCTACACCATTCCTGCGTGCTTGTTTCCAAGGTTGGATTTGGGGGGGGGGCAGGGGAGCAACAGGGGCCATGGCCCCCACCTGAATAGAGCCAAACACTTTCTTTCTTTTTGAAAACAATGGAAGATTTTTGGTTTGTTTGATTTCCATTCCAAACAACAGTGTGTAAAAATCCCCCGACAGGCTGTAAAAGGTTACATTAAAAATGTCCATTATTTCTGGCATCTCCCAACCAAGTTTCCCCCCAACAAAAATCTTGGTTTTGTACCTGTTGTTGTTTATTTCTTCGGACAAGGCTGTAGAGTGGGAATAGCACTAGTGGTTATATATCAAATAACACTAAATGAAATTGAATTTGATTTCAGTTTTGTTAAAATACATCAAATTTACTGAATCCTGTTTAATTGTGCAAAAAGCCCTATTCCAACAAGCATGATCCATGGTGTGAATGCATGGCTGAAAGAAGATACTTGTTTCTGATTCCATTTTGATTGACAGGTTTGGCCAAATCTGCTTTGTATACTGCCTGGTATGGAGGTTCTACAGCTGCAGATGATCAAACAGAGAAAGGAAGTCTTGAGGAAACAATCATTCTCAACATCTGTGCCATGGACATGGCATCTATAAAAAAGGCTGTCGACAAGATTGAGCAATTCCAGAGCGAGGAATATACATCAGAGGTAATGTACATAATCTTAAATCTGCAGGTTCCACTGACTAAGCACTGAATAGTTAATTAAATACCAAAAATACCACGGGAGATCAAAGTACTTTAGGTCGGGAAAAATTAACTTATCCCTTTATACTTTACATTTCATTAAATGCAAAAACCATGGCTCAATAAAGTTGAAAACAGAGTAAATAGAGACTCGCATTAAATACTACAAGTTGGAGGTCGCGGTATATTTTCCAGCCTGCTAGTCATACTTGTAATATATTGCCGATTTCTTAATCATTTTCATTTTTTCGTTTTTTGTTTAATGCTTTTATTTTGGTATCAGGACAAACTAGACGATATGGAGATGTTGGACAAGATGACAGATAAAAATCACACTGAATTCAAAGACATTGAGGCGAAGTACAGCGTACGTATATTGTAATAAACATTTAATGGTCAACATGAAGTATAAAGCAAAGCCTTCCAAGTACACATGTTGTCATGTTTAAAGGCAAAGATAGGAGGGTTTTATTCTTCAAGGCCGGTTTATTCCTAATGCATCAAAATCAAAACAGTAATGAAATTCACCAAAACTGAAGAGTTCAACTTAAACTGGATTTAATTTTGCAACACAAAGATGCATCATTCATGATGCCTTAGATTCACAAATAATCCTTCACTCTTTTTTGCCTGGTTATTTAGCTCTCCCCAAGGCCGGATCCAATCCCAAATTTTGGGGGAGGGAAGTCTTTTATTGTTGTTTTCTTCCGTTTCTTTTAATGTGACATTTTATGGCATGTCTGATTAGTGAGGCTATGTTTAAGGGTTTTTTTACGAGCGTCTGGAAGGATGCGAAAAAAGATAGATACACCAAGAAAATCGCCTTCCTCTCATTTCTCTCAATTGATTTTTTGCTTTTGGGATTGAGGCATTGTTCCCCCCCCCTTCACCCTTGGCTCTCCCACATCCAAGAAAACTCAACAGGGGGTTTAGTGAAGTTTACATTCAGGAGGGTGAGTCCGGCCACTGTACTGTACATGGAACTTAAATGATTTGTGGAGAGCTCAGAGTATGTGGCATATAAGGTTCCTACATTGTATGAGATGCTGATTTGGACTATAGAGGACAATTTCTAGACGTTTGAGTGCATTGTGTATACCATACAAAAGACTAAATTTAGATTACCAACTGGGACAAATGGTTCAGTTGGTGAAGTGCAAAGTGTGGCTCCTATTTGCCTATTTTCTTAGTTCAAGTGGAATGTGACTGTAAACGTAACGGACGTATCCAGATTCCTCTTGCAGTTTGTTTAATGATCTTTTTAAATTTTTTAATTTAACAGGTAAAAATAACATATCCTATAAAGAGGGGCGGTGACAAATTTGTTCGAGTTGAAGGTCGCGTCATCAACGTTAAAGATGCCCTAATTGCCATTCAAGACGTGTTCAAAAAAATGCACAAGGACTTACTCCAAGCTCAACAAATGGAACTCCTGTCGAAAGAAGTAAGTAAAGACATTATTCCTTTTGATGATAAATTTTAACCATTGCTGTATATTTTAAAGGTAGACTGTTACTTTTCAGTGACACTTAACACCAGACAGTGTGCTCTGAATTATGGTTAACATCAGCTTTCAAAAACTGCATATAATACATGCAGTAAAATCATATATTTGGGACATGTATTAATTAATATCAGCCAACTTGTGCATTTCTTTCGTTTTATAGGCATATTTCAGAATACTGAATTGGTATTTCTGATGTAGACAATCCAAATGAATCAAATAAAATAATTTGAACTCCTTTCACTTTGTTTGAAAGTGTAACTGTTACTCCTACAGGTACAGTGGAAGTACAGTACCCCACAGGGAGAAGAAGCTTATGATCCTGAACTCAATGCTATTATTGAGAAGGCCTACAAGAACAAACAACCTTCAGTGGCATTGGATCTTGAAGATGGAAAGGTAACAATCAACTTCCAAAACATGGAGGAGTCTTCAAGGGCAGGGACCCTCCAGGTTCGCCGAACTAACTTGAGCAAAGGTACGTAGGGTTTTTTCATTATGTCCTTATATGAGTTGTCGGTAATTTACCAATTGCACAGAACTATCAAAAATCAACCACTGAATGATTTAACATGAACTGTTTTTGACCGTGAAGTTTTCCTGAAGGTGATTCAGAAAAATAGAACTTTTAAGTTGTGAGTTTGTTTTTGCAAGTACTACATAATACACCATTAACTAAAATCTATCCGCACAAAACTGCACAAAATGATGAATCATTCCCTTCGAGTAACTGACAAGTGATTAAATTGGCGACTGACCGAGAAGCACTGCGTTGTTTGTATTTCTTGTCATGCTCAGTTGCTGCCTTTGAAATGCCACCCAACTGGATTCCCATGCGTGACAATGATCACTTTAAAATGGCGCCATTGGCTGCCGGCACAAGTGAATACATTGCTGTGGAAAGACATCTTCAAACAACTTCGGCAGTCCAACAGATTCAGGAGGCAAGTCATTGGGAAAAAAATGCTTTTGAGGTGAACATGAGGTGGACTGTTCACTTCAAATAATAATATTTGAAAATTATTGTTCGTACAGGTAATTGTTGTGTCTCAGAAACTGAATTCAATTAATATCATTTTCTATGGTTACATGTAGCTCAGCAGTGGGTTCCCTGCATGAAAAATGTAGTTTGCACCTGTAGTTAAAAAGCTTCATTTCAATAAACGATGTAAAGACATAAATTGTCATGGAAAAAGTTTCATACACCGACATTACCTGACACCCTGTGCACAAACCCTATAAGACTGGTCCGAAAAATAGTATTTTCTAAATAAGTGCAATGGTACTTTTACTCCCAAATTTGCCTTTTTTTAGACATGGTCTCACTTTCTAATGACTTATAAATCACATATGCGGAACTCTCCCTATTGTCGGTCATGAATAGATACAAAGAATTCAAAACAAAGAGCTATTGATGCAGTACAAGACTCTCAAGGCAGCGATGGAAGCTCGTCTCGGCCGACCAGACATTGAAAAGACACTCTACCATGGGACTGATGAGAAGACAAGTGACAAGATCAACAAGCAGGGATTTAATCGCAGCTTCTGTGGCAAGAAAGGTAAAAGATACCAACATATGGAAAAATGAAACAGTTTACTGGTTTTACATCTCAGCTGGTAGTTGATTAGGACACTTGGTTTTATCACCTGTAATATTATGTGTTTTTTCTTTCAGCAACTGATTACGGAAATGGAACCTACTTTGCTGTGAAGGCTGATTACTCTGCACAGGATAAGTACTCCAATCCTAACGCCAACGGTGTGAAGCATATGTACCTAGCAAAGGTTCTTGTTGGAGATTACGTCAGAGGAAGTCAAGGTATGATAACTCCTCCAAACAAGCCGAGTCATCCAGATCAACAGTATGACAGCGTGGTTGACAACATATACCAGCCCGGCATATTTGTCATCTTCCATGATGCACAAGCATACCCAGAATTTCTCATCAAATTTAAGTAAGAGAGTAAGTTGAGGTTATAATGTTGAGATGTTACTGCATTCATTCCAAGGGATCTCAATGGACAGTTTGTATTTAACACTTTAGACAAAGCATCTGGCTGAGAAAAGCCCGTTAAAAAAGCGTTGAATGCAAATGAAATTTAGTGTGAGCCAGAGCTTTACCGAATCGTTCAAAGTACATAATGAGAATACAATTTTTTCGTTGAAAAAGCTTGAAACAAGTCTTTAAAATGATTTAAATTAATTTAACTTTTAGACTATTCATTACTGCATCAGTGGAAGTTATAGGTGTCAGTCAGATATATCACTTTAACAGAATACATGTACTTTTCAAACAGGTAAACAAAAAATAGGAGGGGAAAACCTGAAACCAGGAAATTGAGGATTGAGTGCATGATAACAACATGACCGCATGCAGAATGATTCCTTTAAAAACATATCTTTTTTGTATTGACCGGTATTGTTTGACTGCATTTTGAAAATGTAGCGATAAAACGTAAATATTAAAATGTGTGCTTTTCGGTAGAATATTTGAAGGGAAAATTCTGAGAATTGCTTACAAAAATCACTTTTGTACTTGAAAAATATGTCAGGTTTCAAAATCATGTTGGTTTTAATAAGTTTGTAAAATGTTACTGGGTACATTTTATTGTCTCATTGAAAAAATATTCATATCGATAAAACCAAAAACTGGCCAATACTAATACAAACAGTCTTGTTCTATTGATAGTGTTACTCAAGCTTTCAGGTTTAAAATTAATCATAAAGTTTGCCAAATGTTTCACCGAAGGCCAAAATGTAATGCTGTCCAGAATATGAACATTTCGCATGCAGTGTCCTACTCTTTCAAAACTCTCTTCAGGTGGAAAATTCATCTTAAAATCAGTGAAAGTTCAAAAATGTAATTTTGATTTTTGGAAATTCCTTTTTAATTGCTACAACACACATGTTGAACTTTGTGAGCTTTTCAATGTCACATTTTAAGGTAAATTTGTGTTTTTCAGCATAAAAGTGCAGGCTCGGCCATGCTACTCACGGGGGGATGTTTTCCAGTGATAAGAAAGAAAGATGTTTTGTGTATCGTTGTTATTACTTCATTTGTGAGAAAATAATGCCTAGGCATTTCTAATCTACCGAACTAGGAAATAGAAACTATGAAATGATTATTAATGTGATACAAAATTAATGATGCATTGTACTCAGATAGCTGGGAACATTAATCAGTAAGACGGAAAAACACAAAATTGGACTTATGTAATATAGTGACACACGTAAATTACTATAATTTGTAAAAATCGACAGTGAAAAATAATCAGTGTTGCCAGCACTTCTTGTGATTCAACCAACCTATACAATATGTAGCTCAATTGATTTGAATAGTTCAAAATATTTCAATTGTTATCAAGGTATCAAAGGGAGTTGGTTTCCCATGTATTTACCCAGCAACATTTATTCCTCTTGCTTCTGATATTGACTTACCAATAGGCCCTTTACATGTAGGCATACGTGTACATCATAGGACTTCTCGTTGCTGTCTTTAAAACCTTGTGATAGCTATTAGGATGCAATATTCTGCTGTTAAATTTTCTGCAGCTTAAACTAATTAGTATCTATTCAAACAATATAGATTGTAACACATCTTATTTTGCAAAACTCTGCACCGCATGCGCACCATAGCAAGGGTGGATCCAAAAACCAACATTTTTGGACAAATTTTGGGACAAACTACTTGTGATTTAATTTTTGGGACATTTTTCCATCTGACCTTTTATAACTTTTCTGAGGGCCGAAGCTACACAGTCTTGGGGCTAAATTTGTACACGTGTTAGGAAGGAAGAGAATTGCAACAACTTGCCGTTATCTCATTCGAGAAAATTTCTTAGATTTTAACGAGGGAATGGCCCCCATTGAACCTTCCCCCGGATCCGCCCTTGCGCACTAGCTATTATTACACGTGCAACTTCCACATGGCCGACGTTGTAACTCACTCTCGTACAATGTACGGCGCGTTGACCACGTGCACGGTACATCTTACATCACATCAGAAATACCAACTCTAATTTGTGTAGTAGGCCTATTAACCGTAGCTATCGTATAACAGTTATTTTCATTACAAGACTAGTGATTTCTAGTTATCGTCACTGATTAACATTTGAAAATGTAACCCAACCTGGAAGATTGAAAATAAATAAGATATTTTAAAGGATAATTACCTTCACATGCATATGTAGCCTCGTTGGCTGGATATTGGCCTACTGTCTACTTGCAAGATCTGGCTTGTCAGTAGTTTCTTCCGGAGATGGATTCTAGTTGTTTCACACATAATGTATTAGCACCTTCCCAGGGCATATACCTGTAAGAAGAAATCACCACCTAACTGGTTCCTGGTCAGGTGGAAGAAAACTCCTGGTCAGAGCACCCACTCGGTGTTTGTGTACTCGTAGTATGCATGATATGCACCCTGCCAGTCGTGCCGCGAAGCCAACGAAGCAGAGTGGAAATTCTCATCGGCCCATATCCACTCTACAAAATTCATGGGAAAATTCTCTCTGACTAAAACGATACACTTTGTTGGCATTTTAATATCTCCTAGGGCTGGGGCAGTGCAAAGGAACCCTAACCTAGAATTCTCAGGCAAATTCCCTTTGTAACTGCGCGCGGCCCGTCACGTCCTTGCGAGCATAAAGGAGCGGCGCCCTCTAAGATATTTTGTGTTTCACCCGAAGTTTTCTGATAACACCCACACCCACTTTCCGATTTGTTTAGCCCTCCCCACCCCATTCAAATGCTGTCTTTGACCAACAAGGTGGATTAGGACGCTAAAGTAGCGCCTCTCTTTCTGGCTTCAGATATTTGTATTCGATCTGTCCTTCTGTTGATAAAACAGCGACAATTCTCTCATGAAATATTTTGATACTACAACGAAATTAACCGTGATTAACAATTTCATAAGTAAAACAAAGTGACCAGTGTGTTTTCTTAAAAACTTGCCCACGGATGTGTCACAACTGTTGGCCTATTTGAAATAGAATTTACAGAAACTGTTTTGCAGATGAGCACAACTTTTTATCGTTTTATTTCACGACAAAATCAGAAAAGTAAAAGTGTTATTATTCCAATCCGAAAGAGCCATCTTAAAGCTGCACGCTGCAAACATTGAGAAGGCATTTTCCTTTTAACTCAACATGGTGGGCTTTGTGTTCAGAGGTTTATTTGCGTGAGTTGAAAAGTTGGCCTATGTACGAACCTGTACTTTTCACACATTAACTCACAATTTATTGTTTACACTTTTTTAATCACAGAAGAGGATTTGGAGGTACTAATTAATATCAAACAGAATGCTTATCCAATTTTTAGATTTTTTCAGAATAATTTAAGCTCTAAAGAAGAGTTTCACTTTCTTCACAAATGTTCACCCTCGTCCACCCGTTTTAACCCAGCTATATGCCTATTCTAATGACCATCATTTTATACAGAAAGATTGCAAGTCTTGATTAAAGATTATTTTGAGAGGTTTCCAAGTTCTGAAGTGAGTCTACCACCAACAGAAGAGATTGGACCAACCGATATATTTTGGATTGAAGGTTGGCCTTTTCTTAGCGAAGCATTCTGCTCCTTCGCGGTCACAGTTACACATGAAAGCTTTGCATTGTGCGTCCTGGTCATTTGCGTCGTAGTCTGCTTGTGCTTCTGTGACAAAATGATGACAAAGAAAACTTATTATGTTGTGACCGAAGATAAACTGAAAAAAAATGAGAAGGAAGTACATTTCAAGACCGACGTACCGAGAACTGTTCCCTCAGTGACCATATGACAAATAATGCCAATTTAAAAAAAAATGATGATAAACTGCCTTTTAACTGCAGCGACAGACCACAATGAATATGGCGTCATTTTCTGTACACTTTCGTAATTTGTCATGCGCCTCTCACATTTGAAACTTGACAACGCATCGACTATGTACCCCAAAATGAGAAACCATGCATGTCAGTGATATTGTTTTCAGTTTACGAATGAATGATATCAGACTTTATACTCACTGCATGTAATCTGACATTTTCCATCAGAGCCTGTTATAGTTTGGTAGTCATATTCGATGGTATATCTGTCAATCATACTGCAACCGTTGGACGTTGCCGCCTTGTAGCAGTTGTCATGAGTCTCGCAACACCTTCAGAAAATCGTTGCAGAAAAACAAAACAAAGAAAAGGACAATAAAAAGACAACTAATTTACGTAAAAGTTTATCCTTTCAATAAACTGACAGAGCCAATTACGGAGCTCTTTCAAAGGGGTGAGTCTCCATTACCCAAAAACTAATTGAAAGGTTTCAAAAGCTGTTACCCAAATACATGTAGTTTATTACAAGATTATAAATTAGTACAACGTGTTATTCCCTGAAAATTACAGAGATATTAGACCTGAATACACGCTGTCTGTCTCCATTATCCGTCCTTTATTTCCTGGCAACCCCTACATCCTTTGTTTCCATATAAAATGTTTTCCGAAACCATATTACGGCAAGAAATCGTCAAGGAATGGAACTCACTTGTCCGTCTCATCTACTGGAGTTCCACTTCCGCCGAATCCACAATAACAACCGTAGCCAAGGTAGTCACTAATCGCCTGGGAGTAGCTTATTCCCACAGAACACGCATTCATGGAGTTAAATTGCAGTATGTTGCTTGTACCGATTTGCTTGCCTGAAACAAAGATATTGACAGCAATAAGTGAATTGAATTTCCCGCCTCACTTTTGTTCTTTGCAACAATACTAATGCAACCCTCTTCAATTTGAGAAATTTATCCCTCACCTCTTTCCAAAGTTTCCGAAGAGAGGACAGAAGTGGTTTTAATGCCATCACTAAGAAGGAATTGAGAATCTTTTACCTGAAACAAGCGTGACAGCTACGAGTAAGAGAAAGATCTTCATGATTAAATGCAGTCCAGTGAGTTCAGGGTTTTGCCAGGGGTATACAGGGAGAAGACGACCGTGGTAAAAGCTTCTGTGATGACTGGTGGCGAAGTGTTTGCTTATTCAAAAATACTCCTTCTTTTATTCAGGAATAGAAATTAAGACCTTGGCCTAAAGTGCTGAGAAGTATGATTGACATTCGGGTTAGCACGATATCAGGATCCTGATCTGAGGACTGAAGGACTAGATCTGGAATATTTATTTTCAAAAGCCGATGTTTGTTATAATGTAGAAGATTATAATTATGGGGGGCTATTTGAACGGCTCTAGTGGAGGAACGACGCACTTGAGTTTACGCAGTATCAAACCAGTATTGGAACTTGCGTGTTCAGTCAGTGATAAAAGTTTGGACGGTAAGGAGTTTGCGATACCAGAAGATAAAAATCTCCTGCTAAACAGATGGCTAGCAACATGCTTTTATTCAAGCTATTTTCGAATGACTCCCACACTGACTTTATCACTTGGAGGGTTTTTTTTTTCCGAAATAGTGTTTGGAAAGTCTTCCGTTGGTTAAAATACTATCCCTCGCTCATAACTTACAAAGGCGAATCTAGAACCACATTTTTTTGCAAAGGAAGGAAATGAAATAGATCCCCCAAATCGCCTTTCTCTCATTATTTCTCCCACCGCCCCTCAAAAAATTGCTTCTTTTTAAAGGGGGGCATGGCCCCTGTTACCACCCCCCCCCCATGTTTGCTCTCGGGGAATGCTAGTGCGTTTTCATACATGGTTACATGCATTTAATATCATCCGTTATTTAAGTGCACTTTCCAGAGGTGGGTCAGAAAATAGTTTATCAGCATCAAAAGCGCGTTTGTTGCGTGTGAGAGCGTACTGCTTAAACTTCTGAGGTCGAAGTTGAACCTGCTGTCTGTTACCCTGACTTCTTACATTTCTTAGAAATAAAAAGTGTAATTGGGGCCAGTATAGCTTACCAGTTTGTCATTTTCCTCTAATCTTTTGTCAAACTCAAAGACTGAAATGGATATCCCGAAAGTGGGAAATATCAATACAGGTAATTAAATTGAATTACAGAACAACTCGCAAGACTGTTTTGATGTCCACTGCTAGGCAAGAAGGCTCTTTACGATGACGGAAACGGCACAAGACCAAGAGAATGATGGAATCAGACAGACCCAAACGTACGGTAAGTAACCAGGATCGGCTAGGACATAGCCAAGGCTACATGAATTTATGGCCTGTGTTACTACCATTTGAAGCAAGATATGGGACAGAGAGAACCCCCCCCCCGCCTTTGCGTTGGTCATTGTTTGATCGGAATCTCAGGAATTGTTTACAGACTTCTAGCGGGGATGTGTTATGTAACAATAGTCTAGAGTGTGTGTAGGGATTGGACAGGTAAGGGGGGGGGGGTACCCCTCCGTCCCATATCTTGCCTGGTATGCATGCAGTTACTACCGGTATATATGTAGGCCTGTGCGTGCATGCCGTCACCGCATGGCCATGTTGGTTATTCATGTAGGCCCACATGTAACACCGTGGACGAATACTAATATGATGCAGGCCTATACTAATCATGTGTTGTAGTACAAAAACTGAATATATTAAGAAATAGGACCAGTCTACGTGGTAACGGGGATTATAAATTTGGGGACCTTGTTCCCAGAAGGGTGGCATGTGAGAGCTACATTTTAACTTTTGAATTCACCTTGGTAGGTGACTGCAGTGACTGTGACATCATGCTCAATAACTATAGGGTTAATGTTTTCGAACAAGAGTAGTGTTTTTGAGTTTTTAGGGAAATTTTGAGGGGAAAGTGTGTTTTAACACATGACACATGGTGGATTCAAATTTGCATTGCTAGTTTATTGGAAAAAAAGTCACATATTATTCTCACTGTTTGAAATTTCCAAAAAATAGGGTCAGTGCAATAAAGAGAGTGTTGCCTTTGTTTTTTGGGGGACTTTTGCACGATTAAAATGACAAAAAATTGGGGGGTCCCCAAGTAAACATTTTTGGACAATCCCCACATGTGCCTACTACTGACAGTGACGAAGTAGGGGCCTAAAACCTATGTCTTGTACTTTTATGTCTGGAGTTACATCGTGGTTATACTACTGAAGTCCAAAAAGCAGTGATAAGTGCATTTGTAAGAACAAATTTGTAACATTTGTTGGGAATATGAAACAAGGGGCCATAATCTAGTATAAGTTAGAGAGCTAGTAAATGAAACCATGTTAATTCACATAGAATTGAGACACAATTATATACCATGCAACTCATGTATCCACCTTGTTGCGGACTATGCAACCAGTTACATGTGAAAATACCTGAGAAAGAGTTCCTATGGTCAACACTTGATGCCCCTGTGCACAAACCTATATAAGGACCTGTATGAAAAAAAGTGTTCTTAGTAAATGCTTCAGAATTTTCTTAGCTAAAGTTCACCTTTTAGGTCATGTTATCACTTTCTGATGACTGTTGTAACATTTTTAAGGGAAAATGAGTGTTTTCTGTATATGAACCTCTTTCCAATACCTGTTAGCACCCTCTTTCATGTCTTTCCCCGTCCCTGACTCCAGCCATATCCCTGCGTATCCGTATCCCTTTATATGAATGTTCACTCTCTGAGAGCTTCTTCAGCCTATGGAGGAATGTGTCCTTATTCCTCCATATTGAAACTTGGACTTTTTGACTTTCTCCATTGTAGGTATGGTACAGCTTCATTCCCTATGAGAATTTTTTTTTTACCTACACGTATCAATTCACACCTCGTGAAACTGCAGTCTTTTGATGCTGTTCCATTCTAATTCTCTGCTCATGTACATATATGTACATGTGTATCCCTGTGTCCACAGCATGGAAGCTTTTTCAACATTCTTGAAATTCATAGCCAATGCTTTGAATACTTTTACTGCGAAGCCATTCATTTCCGGGGGGTGCCTTCCTGTTGGGGGTGCTTTCCTGTTGGGGGTATTCTTTAATTACTCCTAACTTCACATTTCAACAAAACTTGAGGTTGAAAGAACTATAGTTATAAATGTAGCTTTAATTCTGTATCATACTCACTCACCTTTAAGTAGACGTTGTAAAAATAGCCCCTTGGGTGATTTGCAGAACAATCTTTTCCCCCAAACGATTGGCATTCCCAGGATTACCTATTTTGGTTTATTTTTAAACATACCATGCTTGTTACAGGAGTGCAGATGTTAACAGAGGACATCTATGTAAACTGTTATTGGTCTCAACTAGAGAGGGCAGTCACACAACTCCTTGCCCAAGAACCAGGAGTTTTCATCCGATTATCCTATGAACAAATGTACAGGTACGGTGTGAAACACTGACCCTTTGTGTAGACTTCTTATAGATCTCGTTTCATGGTGTGTATATCAAGAAGACACGCCAAAGATATCAAAGTTTACATGCTTTTCTGACCCATGTTCTTACAGCTGTGTCTACAAGTGTGTATGTCATCAATATTCAGAACGGATGTATGGGGATCTTAGAAGAGTCCTTACTGGTTATCTTCAGGAGAAAGCTGTATATCTGCAGGTATTGCAACAGGTATACCTCCTCAGGGAGGAGGTAGAGGTATACCTCCTTAGGGAGAAGATAGAGATATACCTCCTTAGGGAGAAGATAGAGGTATACCTCCTTAGGGAGAAGATAGAGATATACCTCCTTAGGGAGAAGATAGAGGTATACCTCCTTAGGGAGAAGATAGAGGTATACCTCCTTAGGGAGGAGATAGAGGTGTACCTCCTTAGAGAGAAGATAGAGGTATACCTCCTTAGGGAGAAGATAGAAGTATACCTCCTTAGGGAGGAGATAGAGGTATGTTTCTGAGGGAGGAGATAGAGGGAGATGGAGTGGTTAAACTGCGGTTGTAAACCTTTTCCCCAGGGAATGATGAATTGTTCATCGATTTTTGCCGATGTAAAAATGATCGATCCCAGTAGATATACATGAATTAATCAATTAAAAGGATCCATATGTAAATTGCCCACTTTGGATTAAGTTACACGCTAGTCATAAATTGAAAGAAGTAAATGTCATGAATTTGAATGGTTTACATGTATATAAAGTTGAACCAGTGTTAATTTTTGTGTTTTCAGATGTGTAATTCAAGTGAATTTTGTAAGCGATTCCACACTGTGCTAAAGCAGTACACCCAAGCTCTCGGAGGAATAGTGCCTATATTTACTTTTTTGGTAAGTAACGATTTTATGCCGTTTCTCCCTTTGTGAGAGGAATGCCTGGGGCATAGGCCTTCCACTTACGAAAGGTCCAGGGGTACTGAACAAGTGTCAGTTGATACTGAACAAGTGTCCATGGATACTGAACAAGTGTCAGTGGATACTGGACAAGTGTCAGTGGATACTGAACAAGTGTCCATGGATACTGAACAA
>NW_019091412.1:892244-954247 GCF_001949145.1 Acanthaster planci
ATGTCCATGGATACTGACCAGATGTCCACTAGATAAGTGTTTAAGGACACTGAACAAGTGCCTGTTGACATTGAACTGTTATTCACTTGTTGAATTACCTTTTAACCCTGTATGCATTTATTTGCACAGTTGAAGTAAGGTTTCTATGCATCTTCAGCATTTGTCAAAGCAATTTTTATGTCATCATAAACCTATTTTGTCATGATTTATGAATGATTCGTCTGTTGTATTCCTTTTCTAATACCTCTTTCTTGATCTTGGGTTGCCATGGTGATCATTTTGATTACAGAACAGATTTTATATAACGCAGAAGCTTGGGATGGAACTGAGGCCTGAACTAGAGAAACTGTTCATACAACATTTACAGACCCATATATTTAAAGTTTTAGGTAAGTTTTACCCCCATGCTCCCTTGTTAGTAGCAGGTTATAATTGAAATGTTCCCTCTGTGCTTGTTTGTTAAATGTTCTTGTGTTTTGTGTTCTCTAGGAGCCACCATACCCAAAACAACGCTGATGTAATTATTGTATGCACCTTTTGTAATGATGGTTGAACTCCACTCCACATTGCCACACGAGTTTATTTCAAGGATGTCAAAAATGCAGTATCTTATTATTGTTCTCAATCTGTAGGCATGCTTCATGAGGCTCAAGCCAAGCCATTTTCAGTTGATCCATCCATTGCCTCCGATATCATCCATGGACTCTACGAAATCAAACAAGGTCAGTTTATAACAAAACTTGGCAGTGACTTGATCTTGGCAAGGATCAAGCACATAAACATGTACAAAGCACTCAGCCATAAAGCGAATATGAAGAGATTGGAGCATTTTTTATCAAAGTTAATATCTTGCAGAATCAGTTTTTAAAAAGTAATTTGTCATATTACTCTGATGAGTTTGAAAGGGCTTGGTTAGGAAACTGTTGTCTTGGCTGCATGCCTAAAACCAAAAGACCAAAAATGTAAAAGTAGCCTTTAACCCTGTCCTGTTGAGAGACTGTTGTGCCTTCTGAACAGTTAACCTGTGGAGTCGTGTTGCTTTAATGCTGTCTTCACTCTTTAAAAGTCATTCTGTGTTTCTGCCTTCCGCAAAGATTCAAGCCAGAAAGAGTTAGTGGGTTAAGGTTACATGGAATTGAGTAAAAAACCACTAATGATCCATGAGTGATGCCTATTCCTCAGTACGGATGTGAATCTAAGGTTATTTAGAACTTAAAATTCCACTGGAGTCCATAATCATCTCTGGGCTGGAAACTGGGTTCAGGTCCATTCTTTTGCAAGTGCTTCCAGTTTATTGATTCCACAAGAGGTCTTCTAGACTTAGAATCCACTTTTATTTCCCGGTACTGGACCTGGCATTTTTGCACTGAGAGTAAGATGTATCGGTCATATTGTTTATCTGAACTTTCTGTCCTTTTATTTCACAAAGACTATGCAGAACTTAATCCTGGCCTGTTTGCCAAGTACATTCCTAGCATCTTACCACCCTGCAATGTTGAGAACCTGTCTGACTACATCGCAGAGACGCACCAAATGCAAACACAACTCCTATCTCAAGAAGACTTCAACAGGTGAAGTTTCTTCTCAGTTGTAATAATGATGTAGTAAATTCTTTTGACATATCGCATTATATTAATTCATTGAATGAAAAAGCAAATAAGGCCCTTGACAGGAATGGAATTGATGGCCTTGTGTAGTTTGGTTAAACTTGTCAGCATGGATTTCCTTAAATACTCTATAATTAAAATATTCCATTGTTTTAAAAGGAACTCAGTGTGACAGTGTCATGTTCTTTGTACTTAAAGTAATATTTTCTGAATTTTGCCTTCTTTTATCCACTTTTTTGCACACTTTTGTCTTTATTTTATGTCCCACAGAGACAACCAAAGTCAAAAGAAGAGAAGTAACGATGCTGAGGCAGTGGTCAGTTGACACCAGTCACATGACATCAGTGGACATCACATCTGAAATCAGTGTACATGTTGGTTCACCAAGTCTTTCATGCATGTACAGTTTATGCCCTCATTTTAAGAAAAAAGTGGTTTTAGTGTAATTATTACAGCTTGCGAAATCAGGTGACTAAAATTTCTATTGATACAATCACTACATGTAATTTATTTTATCAGTTTACTCAGGTAAATGTGGAAGACGATGTTGGCAATTTTGTTAATTTACATGAACCACGGAGCAGAAGTATCAATTTTGTTATATTTTCTCTTCTTTTTATCTTCAGTTTCCTTCCTGCCAGAGTTGTCAGGTTGTCATGGAGATTGGATTCATTGTATTTGTCATCGCATTGTACCTTGGCAAACCTGGTACTTCAGAAAACTGTTCAAAGGCCTAATCTCGACAGAGGCCTGTTCAATAATTATATGAAACTAGCTACTTTGTAGGACACACCGGTTTAGGAAAAAATGGATATCGATCAAGCCTTGTGGAGACCCTGGGTTTATACATCAAAGATCTCATATAAGCGTAAAACTCTGATTCGTACATTGATATTAACTGAATTTAAAGTATAACATTTAATTTGAAACTTCTAAAATCAGTGGAAAAAGTAATTAAGCTGGGAAAAATAACCATCAAAATGGCGGTTGAATCAAAACTTGAAATAAATTCTTGATTGCTTTTTTTACACTTGAAAGAAAATTATCTGTCCTTTGCAATTCTAATTGAGTGTTGAACTTGTTCTATACTTTTATTTGTGAATAACAATTCATAGTATTAGATCAATGGTTCTTACTACACTATTAATTGTAAAAAATGCTTCCCTGCTTTTACTCAGAAAATGAGAACTCTCCTCGGTCAAATTTAAAGTTTCAAAATGGGTTTTAACTTTAAGAAAAACCAGAATTGTACAGTTGTATTTTGTACATATCTTGCATCTATTGCACTGTCGACAGTTTTTGTTAGTGCTCAAAGCAAATCCAGTTTTATACTTCAGAAGTTAATTTACAGTGTTGTTTCCAAAAAAAATGAAATAAATGCAAGTGTGTATGTCTGTCATGTAAATTTACAGATGTTTTGTTGACACTTGATTTAGAAATCATTTGGATGTCTTAATACTGCAGACCCGTTGGTTTTAAAATATCACCATTGTCTTAATTTAGGGTTATGTGCTTGATACAAGTCACACTGATTATTCCCTATATCTGGAAGAGTTTTAGCTTTGAAACATTGGACATATTTAAAAGTTCTTACAGAATGGATGAAAAAGTCAAATAGTTAGCAAAAAGAGAAAATGAAGGTGGGTTTTGAGCTGTTTTGAACTTCCCAGTAAGCAAAATGCATTCAGTAATGCTGAAAAAAGAGAAAAGTCAAAAGCTTTTAAAGACACCTTGTTGGTGATTATGGGGTTCAAGTACACCTACCCCCCCCCCCGAATTTCAACGGCTGGGCAATAAGTCATCTCCTAGCTCAGTCCCGCTCGTTTTCGTACGTGTTCTTTATCCCCTAGCAGTGGTTAAAATAAATCATTTCCCAGAACTGCAAAGGAAATCGTTATGTTTCCTCGTCATGGTAATAATGTCGGTGTGTTCTAACTAATGCAGCCAGTTATATTCGTCGCCACGCCCCAAATGGTACTTCTCTGTACCCGTACCCGCGCCGCGCGTACACTGATATATATCTGTGTGTCAGTGAACCACAGCCGGTTGCTAATAAATAAAAACGCATTCCCAGTCTCCTCGATGAGCTAACCAATATACCCAGTGAACCGCACAATGAGCACCGGTCTATTTGTTAGGTTAAAGTTCATCACGTATCGAAGGCGTGCCGGCATATCGATCAAACACGGATATTTTGTCTGTGTATGACATGTACCATTTATGACGCGTTGAGCAAAGTCCATTTTATGATGGAATATCAGCCAGTGACACTTTTTTGAATGGCCATTATGCAAGATAAAACTCCAAAGATCTTGGTCCATCATTTACCGCTTGTCGTGATTTTCAGCGGACTGAATTATCCACGCGTTACAGCCGGTTACGATTCGGGTGTCTCCGGAAAGACATGCCTGTGTTCGGCGGCTCGATGAAAAACGGTGTTGGCAGTGGAACTGGAAGTGGTAGACCCAAAAAGGATCCCCACGACGTAAGAAGGGTTCAAAGATTCTTTTTTGAATGAAATTTGAAATTATCCACGTGTGTTTTTTTCCATGCAGTATTAGTCATTAGCATGGAGGTAGGCCTACCTCCATGTCATTAGCCTCTAACGTTAGGCCTCATCCAGTCATCTACCGATTTTTGGACGTACATGTACGGTAGGCATGGTAGTTGGTCAGTATTTTTTCACTAGCGACGGAAAACGTAGAGTTTCGCAAAATTTCCAGCAAAATACGTTGTACGCGGGCGTATTTAGTAATTTCAACACAGCATTTATGCAATTTGGGACACAAGGCACTTGTGAACGACATTTGAGCTGTCTTTGCCAAGTACAAATGTGAGAAAAAACGTTGAAAAAATTTTGCCCAGTGGGAGGAGTTTTATACCCTGGACGTTAGTCGCAATGCAATGTAAACGTCCAACGTTGGCTAGGTACTGACTAGTACTAGTGCTAGGACTAGTAGTGAGTAGTAGTACGGAGTACATGTACGATGTGGTGTCTTACCCCAGAACTGTGGGGTCCAATGTCCGCCCCACTCCCAGTTGTGCCGTAAATCTTATCCGGTTACTGGTAAACCATGAATATGTCAAGTGATCATTCCCCAGCCCTTACATAACAATCTATAGTCTTGGCTCATCTCCATGGTGATGGATTAGCTGGACACGAGCAGGGCGGACATCGAACCCCACAGTTCTTGGAGTAGTGGTGTCTTACATTATAGTTAGATTAGAAATTAGCCATGCCCCTTAGTTTAGACAACCCTATAGAATTTTTCACATTGAATTTAGTTTGCCTTAAATTTTGCACATCCTGTTTAATTTTGTTGGCCTACCTGTTGGGCATGATTAGCAAATCAATCATGTTAATGATATGCATTATGCACAAGTGCTTGATCTTTCCATATTTGGGCTTGTGGTCAGTCTTACCAAGCGATTTGTCAGTAAATTCAGCCATCACCTAATTGCCTTTGTTTTAAATTCTTTGACAGATTATTTTTAAAATGGGTAGTAAGGCCATATAAAAAATTAGTTGGTTAGCATTCATGGCCTTTCATTTTTCAGAGGCGGGCAGGAGTTTTTTTCTTTTCCTTCTTCCTTTCTCATTTAAGAGATTCAGTTCCAAACTAACAATAAAGTGAATCACATGCCTTTTTCAAAATTGATTTTGTTTAATTCATACATCGAGACATAAAAAATGCTGGAAAATTTAACGATCACAAGTGGCCACCACATCCATGCATACATTTTGTAAATTGGGTACTACGGAATTCAACCAATGATCACGCTCATATAACAGACTTGTTCCCATACTCGCAGTGTATAAGGTAATGCAGGGACCAGGGACCGCTAACCAGACTACATGTACTCACTGGTACCCGCACTAGTTTCACATTAAAGTTTACGCAATTAAAGGAAGTGAGGGAACAGTGCATTTGCAGACGATATCGTTTATGTCTGTTTATAGGTTAATTGTACAATTTGACAGTAGGCCTCTCGTCTTCTGAAATTCAGAGCTTGTTTCTTTGGAGAAATTCCTTGGGAATGCACAGTGCCCTCGGCTATGCCTCAGGGCGCTATGCTTCCCTTGGGTGTTCAAAACGTCATATCCCACACCACAGCGGTCAACAATTAAATATTCCTTTATTATTAAAATGTTTGGCTCCTTGAATTTGTAATCAAGGAAATGATTACTAAATTCTGTGGTACATGTACAATAAGATGTGTGTGTACTTTTGTTATTCCTTGCACAAAATGAAAATCTTCAACAAGGAATTACCCCTTACAGCGTATCCTTACATGTAGATGAGAATTTCCTGCAAGGCATGTAGCTATGACCTTGGGCAAGTCATTTCAATTTACAAATTCTGCCTTAATCCGCCCAAGAGTCTTTACATGTACATGTATGGGTACCTGTGAAGGCAGAGTGGGTCAATTATGGTTGATTAACCAATATAATACTCCCAAGGGAGTTGAGATGATTGATATTGTTGCTTCTTGACCCAATGAGCAGGAATAATGGTATAAAGTGCATTGAAACTGGAAAGTGCTGTAGAAATATGTCATATTGTCAGAGGAACCAGCCCCTTGCAAGGGTGCCAAAGTCATTTTACTGCGTTGCCCGTGCTGAGTTTTGATAAATAAAAGAGTCTTTTGTGTATTCAGACAAGTTACTGACCTTCAAAACTGTGATGTGTACCTTTCAAATCGTGAAACTGTGGGAACGCACACTTTGCTAAAACTATAGGTCCATTGCTACATGAAGTGTTGCTCCTTTCAAAGACTCAAGATCAAAATATCTGATCCAGCATGACAATGTACGTGTATTTGCCTGTGCTGTACATGTACATTTACACACATGTACACATACCTTGCATTTCTTCTTTGCACTGCTTTAAAGCCAAACATAATTATTCAAACAAACTAACAAACAAGTAGTTTGTTGGAAGTTACAGTGCATACATGTGTGAAGTTACCACAGAGATTTTGTCATTTTCAAATTTTATGCACAACCTGCTTTAAATACTTTCTCTTTGTGAACAAATTGGATGTATCGTTTGCATAAAAGTTCAAATGTACGTTATTCTCTGTGTTTCCATTTTCAATGTACCGCTAAATGTATACAGTTCATCCGTACGTTGTATACATGTAAATGTTATTGCCCATGAGAGTAAAGAGCCTACATCTACAAAGTCAAGTGTTTTGGAGTTGGAGATGAAAGAAGTAAATTAAAACAAGGTACGTGGGTATCCTGGCAACTGTCTGTGCAAACAAGAGACAGCAGTACACAAGTTGGATACTCGCTCAGTGTGTTAAGTCAGGGTCACAGGTGTAGTTCTTGAATGGCCTGGTCACATGGGCCTTAAAGACTAGTAAGAACGCAAATCAGTTGATCGCCCCTGCTGGCATACATAGGTCATCATCCTCCTCATTCTGAAAAACCAGGACGATCAAGTGTTTTTTCACCTTGCCTAATCTCTGATTTGAACTAATTGATTGGCAGTAAGGAAGGCAGTACCAGGCAGGTGAGATTGTGTTGCTAATCACATCATCAGTCTAGAGTATCACCACATGTGACCTTTCCTATGTCCTGATAAAGCAATTTTTGTCAAAATTCAATTTTGAATATCTCAAGTTGGCAACGACGAATCTTAATCCCATCAGTACAGACGTGTTTTAGAACTTCCAGCTTTTGTTTGTAGTCAGGTTTTTTCCAAGCCAATCAAATTTTTGCTCCATGTTGTGCATCATGTAAGGAAAGCACCCAGTAACATGGAAACACCCATACAATCTGTTGCAGGCTGCAAGAACAGCCCTTGTGATTGGTCAGATTGTAAAGTAACAGGTTGTCCAAATATGGTAATACTACAGACCCAGTAATAAGAGCTGCCACAACTAATTTAGAATACACCAGGAACTCTACATACATGAATATGATTTGAATACCATGCATTTCTTTTGATAGTTTAATAGACATTGTCTCATTTTACACTCCCAGGATTTTGATTTCCTTTGCAAAGTACAAGTTACATGGAAATATGTTTTGCAATTCATAAATTTATGGAAATCAACAATTTAGTTTTTGCATGCATTCTATTGTCCAGGTCAGTGCACTCTCTACACTACATGTATGAGCAGATGAGACTGGACATGTACATGCTGTGTCATACACATGTACAATTGACATGTGTTGTACTTCAGTCCAAGTTCCCACAGTAGCAGGTGTTTGCTGTTGTATGGCTGCATTGATTATATTTGCTCTTGAAACCATTGTTATGACTACCAGATTTTGACATCCACACACAAAGGGCTGCTTTTAACGCTTCACTATGCATGAAGCTTCAGTCTTTTTTTTATTTCTAGTGCATGTGCACCTTAAGTGTGTCATGTGATGACATCACAGTCATGCCTTTTCACTTTTACAATGTTGTCCATGTACAATGTATTTAGGTAAATGTATTTTTTTTGTGAAATCTAACATGCTTTACACTGAGCTAAAATATGTTTTTAATTTATGCAAAGGCTTTAAATGTACATCATCAATGCGTTGAAAGAAATGTAGTGGTTTTGCCATAACACCATTGATGACAAATTAGCGTCCAATGACATTCAGTTGCCAACTAGTTGAAGACATTGATTGTCCTAAGTTTCAAATGACATTGTTACATTCCTTGCAGTTCACTGACAACTTCAACAATTGTTGTACTTCGCAAAGATTGACACAGGTAGGATTGGTTGGCATGCCTGCATCAGGCCGATCCAGGGAAGAACAGCCCTTGTCATCATACTTCAAGTTTCTGATCAGCATGCCACTTCTGCAAATGGTTGACAGTACATAAGTTTTCTTTTTGGTCACCCCCACCCCCAAGGCACTGCACATACCAGTATATACTCGTGGTTATGACGAAGGGGTTGGTTGGAATACATTTAAGCTCTTCCCTGGATCGGCCCCCTGATGCATGAAGCATCATGGCCTGAAATCTCACCTTGTCTTTTGCTTTCAGTATTTGAAAGATGGTCTTTAACACCGAGCACGTATGGATGCACTTTTCTCTCCCTTATTTTTGTTTGGTTTCATGTAACCAGGGTTTTCTTTATCAGTTTTCAAAGAAGGGATTCCCTTTATCATTGGTGTGTTTATTTCTCTGATATTTACAACTGAACTTGGTTACTAACGTGCTTTGTGTTTTCTTTGCAGTAAACGTGAACTTTATCCAGACATTATTGATCCTTTTTAACAACACCTGTACTATATGTAGGACCATTTAAACCGAAGTGCAAAAACCATTTTTAAAAAAATGTTTTTAAGATGTAAGGTGGCTTTTTATTTGTAGGACTTCATTGCACAATATGTGAAAGTCACAAGAAACGTCATCTGTGATGTTTTCACGATAGCATAAGTTGGAAAAATGCAGACATGAAGGTCAGATATTTTAGCAAAGCAGGCTTTGTTTCTCCAACAAAAGATTCATGGAACAGTATGCAGTATTCATTGTCAGGCTACCTGTACTTAAATGAACTTGAGCAAGTGCAAACGAGATCTTTACAAAAGGTTTGCCCAAGCCTTGTTCCATTCCAGTGCACTGCAATTATAGACACATATGCACACTTACGTTGTAATTTACTTTGTCCGTACAGTGGTAACTTTTCTTAACAGGTGTTCTGACCAGCTAGCACTACTGATTTTAATTTGACAGTGTGTGGAAGTGGTTCTTAACACTATTAATTATAGCTGGTAATTCTTCTCATTCATATGACTTGTCTGTGAGTTTGTCTGGGAATCGGAAAACTTTGAGTAAATTTCTCTTCCATTCTCATTTTGGATTGAGGCACTACATGTATGTAAGTCATGGTGAATTTTTGTAGATTGTAATCCATTTGTCTACCCAGGATGTTATTCAGAATCATAGCGTTCCAATAATTTAAGGTCAGTCTTAGATTTCATTCAAATTGTTCGTTTGCAGCTTGAATTACATCTGGCTGCCATTATAAACTCATATGTAATTTCTTGTTAAAGCAAAGAAATCCTGACACACGTTATTTACATCAACTTGGCTTGAAAATAAAAGAAAGCTGATGGCACTTATACATTATGTATGCGCACGTCATTTTTTCTTTTCTGCATCACCTAAATGATGCATTATACATGTACTTGTATATCGTACTGCATGGTGCATAAAATGTTATTTAACATCCCTCTTTTCTTTCTCTTAAACTTGAAGTATAATTACACTGTTGGTCAATTCTAGTGAGTGTCCATACAGTGTCTACTGATCACTGGTTTCTGCTGAAAAATTAGGTTAGCATGGACTAATTGTGGAAGTTTATTGGATAAATTAACCTTAGTGCTCTAACAGTGCGATCGGTGGTTTTTCTCTTGCCCACTAACACCCTACAGGTATGTGATTTGGTTCGGGTTTGTTTCATTTGTACTGTAGCATGCTCTAAAGGCCTACCCACATGACAAGATGGAGCCACCAGTAGCCAAACGTGCACACATTGATGAGGGCGTCGAGAAAGACGTGGCCACACCCAAACCCACCCAGATGCGTCTCTGCATCGCTACGTGTAACCGAGCAGATTACTCCAAGTTGGCACCCATCATGCTTGCTGCCAAGGCTGATGAAGAGATTGACTTGTCCGTCATTGTCCTTGGCTGTCATCTCATTGATGACTATGGGTGAGAAGAGTGCTCAAACCGTTTCTGTCAGTTTGTACCAGGAGCAAAGAATTTGTACCTGTACTGCTGTCAATTCACAGCAGAAATATCCTGAAGTTCAGTAAGAAACCTGTTATTGCTCACCTGTGTCCAGTTAACTGTTTTAGCTAACCTATTACCGGCCATGATCTCAGTTTGTGTGTGTTATGCGATGATTTGCTTATGCAGGTCTACATATCGCTACATAGAACAAGATGGCCTTGATATTGATAGTCGTCTTCACACCATTGTCCGAGGGGAAGATGAGGCGGCTATGGTAGAGTCCGTCGGATTGGCCATGGTCAAGCTGCCTGATGTCTTACTGCGGCTTAAACCTCATGTCTTGGTGGTCCACGGTGACCGATTTGATGCTTTGTCTCTTGCCGCATCGGCTGCACTGATGAACATTCGCATTGTACACGTGGAAGGAGGAGAGATCAGCGGCACTATTGATGACATGATTCGTCATTCCATCACCAAGCTGGCCCACTATCATGTCTGCTGCACGGAGCGAGCGCACAGTCGACTCTTGGCCATGTGTGAGGATAATAATTCCATCCTACTGGCAGGCTGTACCTCCTATGATAAACTCTTAAACACCGACACCACTAACTGCTCAGCTGTGATGGAAAAGTGGCTACCAAAGGATGTCAAACCACACGATTACATCGTCGCCCTGCAACATCCAGTCACAACCAACATCAGTAAATCGTTGAAGATGTTCGCACTGATGCTGGATGCATTGTTGGAATTTGGCAAGAAGGTCATTGTACTCTTCCCCAATATAGATGCAGGCAAGTATTCATGCGTGATGCATAACTCTAACATTCCTGAATCTTGAAGATCTAGTATTCTTGTCTTTTGAATAAAGAGAAATGTTTCAGGATTTAAATGTGTGAACAAAGTCACATTTTATACCAGGTTTACTGTGACACTGACGCATATTTGCATTGTAGCGTCATAGATGATCGCTGTCTTTTTTCTTCCCAAACTGTCAACAGGAAGTAAAGAAATGACCCGCATCATGCGTCAAAAGGGCATCGAACACCACCCGAACTTCAAGACAGCTAAACACATACCCTTTGATGAGTTCCTCATATTGGTAGCCAATGCTGGCTGCATGATTGGCAACAGTAGCGCCGGGATCAGAGAGGCTGGGGCATTCGGAACCCCGGTCATCAATCTGGGGTCTCGTCAGACAGGAAGAGAAACTGGTAAGTTTTATCCTCAAGGGAGGAGGGGGGGTCCACTTTTGTCGTGGATTCTGGTTACAAACAGGGATCCTTAAGCCAGAATTCCAAAGTCCTTCAATTACAGTTGGGATGTATATCGATCCCTTTTAAGAGCCACATTGTTTTGAACAGGGCATGTTTTGCTTTTTAAAAAAAATGAAAAGAGGAAAAACTGACAATGTTTACTCTGAAATGATTGTCCACAGGAGAGAATGTCTTACATTGTAGAGAAGCTGATACTACAGAGAAAATCAAACATTCCCTGGAGATCCAGTACCAGAAACAATACCCTCCGTAAGTTCAAATCAAAGTCATACCAGAATTAATTTCCTTTCTCTTTTCCTAAGCAGCATTGTGCAGTTTCTCTGAACTGAACGGTTCTAATCTATTGCAGTTCATACATCTATGGTGACGGTCACGCTGTTCCTCGCATCATGAAGTTCTTGAAGTCCCTGGATATTACTGGCGAGACGCAGAAGATGTTTATTTTTCCACCGATGCCCACCAGCCACCATCGAGACATTGACCATATCTTGGAGAGGCAAAGTGCCCTCGCTGTTGACCTGGGTGGCACGCAACTGAGAGTAGCACTCATTGAGAACCATGTGAGTTAACATACAACATTTTTTAAGGACTTATGACCTTCCAACCTAAACCCAAGCTGCCGTAGATTTCTTTTTCTTTTTTTTATCATGTGCAGCACTTATCAACATTTCTGACCAGTTTGGAGGTCAGATCTTTATACAAAATAGCTTTCGTGGTGATCATATTGGTAAATTTTGGCTGGCATTTTTGTATTGGCTGTTCGTAGTACATATAGATGCCACGTTTGATGTGCATTAATGTATGGACAGGAATGACATCTGTTTACAGTGGATATTGTTATCACAATAACAGGAAATGAAATTGACCTCAGCTCAAGCCAAAAATATCGTAATTAATCAATACAGCACACGTGTCGTGTCCTGCATGTGGACTAGGAAGAGCATTTGCAAAATTTGTATGTGTGACCAGTACTTTCTTACCAGTCTAGCTTTGTCAAAACAGAACAGCTTGATGAAAAATTCTATACCAGCTGTTCAGGCATTCAGTAAACACTGTAAGGTGTCCGCTGTTTTTGTTGGGATTTCTACAGCAGTTTTCAGCACTTAGTAATGTATTCCCACAATGCATGTGTGCGGGGCCAGCATAAAAATTACTGCGTAAAGATTTATTGTCCTTCAGTCTTTGTGCCAACAAAGTGTTTTGATTGATGTGATATGAGATATCCATGCCTGTCTCAAATTTGTAGACTATAAGATGTTTTGTACATAACTGAAAAGCAATTACTAGCAGATAGCATGCTGTCTGAACTCAAATTTACTTTGGCTGTTCTCCTTCCAGGGGGAAATTCTTGCTCAGACATCACATCCTACCCCCAAAACCAATGAAGAGCGTATGTCCAAGTTGTTAGAGATGTTGATGAACCTGGCCCAGAAAGCTATATCTCTGAACTGCAGGGTGCTAGGAGTAGGTGAGTAACTTGAATGCAGTGAGTAGTCTAGCCAGCCACCTGTCCAAATGTCTATCTGTCCGTCTGACCGAAGGACAGGTAAACCAGTTTGTACAGGCAGTGTTTACATGCTCAAAATGTACAACTCCCAAGACGCTTATATCTTACATTGATTTTTATCACCGTTGAAGAAGTCCTCGCATTTCCTTCCAAAACACTGAATTCAGTGGAAGCAAGGCCTCAGATAGCACCGAGGGATGTCAGTTTCCAAACATTTCCTGGAAGAGGTGATTTCACCTTGGCTGGGAAGAGCAAGGAACTGGGAACTACATGTATATGATGAGGCTGTCACTCTTAAAATCTTCTTTTACATATTCAGTCACTCCGAAAGAAGCCCTCACAAATTATGTTGCAGACAATATTAAAACTGCCTGAAAATATATAGTGCATTGTTTGATTCTTCTGCTGTTGACGTTATGCAAATCAAATATGTGCCATGCATCAAAATGCATTCATAACTAGCTCTTTGCTCATATTGGTTAACCTGCACGCACAAATTCATGAAAAGGTACGCGTATTTTCTGTTTTTCTCTGATTTAGTTCCCAGATAAAAACGAATATTTTATTATTCACCTTTCAGAATTGTCCACCTATTCAGCATTATGTGACACGTCATCACATGCATTCCATGAAATACACCCACATGTACATATACAATCTCTAGAGCTGATATTGTAAGCAGATAATGTTAGCATTATTGACACTGCCCTGCATGCATTAGTTGCAACTGCTGATTTGTGTGAGAACAAGTGGTTTGTTGAATGAACACGCCAGCACACTGCTGGCAGGTGCACGTCACCATGGCAACCTGTTCACTGGATATATTTATCAGATCAATATACACTGACGTGGCAATACTAAACCCGTTGGAGGATTGAGGACTCTTTAAGTTTAATATGGCATTACAGTGTACCTGTTACAGGGAAAATAAAAAGAGTAATTTTAAGCACATGGTGTACCGGTTCACCTTCATGTATTGTTTTGAATTCCGTCTCTCATGGCTTTGTTCAAAAATGGTCCCAATCCTTTCCTTTTTTCCAAAGTAATTGGAATCAGCAGGACGAAATGATTTTTAAGACAGCTCCAGTAGTCCTTGGAATGAGCCCTGCCAACCCTCTGCATGTACATATTTCTTTTAAATTCTTAGTTTTTTCCTATTTGTCGGCACACATGTATGTCTCTCATGGCCACTCGAAGGCCAGTGGTCTTATTAATCAGGTCCAAACATGTGTAACCTTACATAGTATGATGATGTTGAAGGCCGTAACTCCTTGCCAATGTTGGTTTATTGTAGGAATCAGTACAGGAGGTCGAGTGGATCCAGGAGGGGGAGTAGTCAAACATTCCACCAAAGCTTTAGAAGGTACGTGCAAAGTGCTTAGCTCTGAGTTATTCAACTTATGTCAAATGAAAAGAAAAAAACATTTCTTGTGAAACTGATTAGAAAAGGGCAAGGCTAGCTAGATAATTTAGAAAGTGTACCGGCTTTCTATGATCATGCCTGGCAGAAGGGTTTTGCAGCAGATGGTTAAATTTTGGCCTTCCTCCTGGTAACAAGTGATGTTTATTTACAACTGGGATTGTATTTTTTGCTTAAGGTTGGTCAGAAATTGACCTAAGGACTCCAATATCTAGCATGCTGCACCTGCCTGTCTGGGTAGATAACGACGGTAACTGTGCTGCTCTCGGTGTACGTGCCTTTGGCTGTGGAAAAGGAGTAGAAGACTTTGTTACCATAGCAACGGGAACTGGTGAGTTGGCATACAGTGGCATCCAATACACCAGCTGTTAGTTTTAGCTAATAATTTACCAGTGTTTGCAGCTGTGTGGCAATTCGACTTCAAATATGTTTTGTAATGACAGGTGCGAACATTGTGCATATCAGGCACAAGACTGGAAGTTCATTTTTTTAAAGGAGGAAATTCCAACTGCTCAAGATTTTTTGGTACCATTTCAATTTCAGTAGTAATCAGAGAGAAAATGATGAAAGTAGGCGATTCAAGGAAAAGTAGCCTGTCTGGTATTTGTATTATCCTAAAGATGATATTCCATAATTAACATCAACTTCACTCAGCCTGTTTGCCTTATGTCACTTTTAGGAATTGGTGGAGGCATTGTTCTGGGTGGTAAGCTCATCCATGGAACAGAGTTCTGTGCAGCTGAATTGGGCCACACTAAGGTTTCCTTAGGAGGACCAACCTGTCAATGTGGGGGTACTGGATGTGTGGAAGCTTACAGCTCTGGATTGGCTCTACAGCAAGAGGCTCTGAGGCTGTATGCAGGTAGCAGCGGGATCTTAGACAAACAAGATTTGCAATTTATTCCATTGGAACTTCCTTTCTTTTAATGAATTTGTTGGAGTTTACTTCAGCTTGATCATTGGGCAAACTGATTTGGTATCAGTTGTCTTGTGGAAAGCACCTTGAAAGTATTCATTTTTAAAATGAACATCTCCTCAAAAGATTTCCTTGGCATAGTTAGTGCCTTCAGTTGTAGAAAGTCATGCAGGAAAACTTTGTAATTGTCATAACAAATTGTTTTCTTAAAAGCAGAATTTGCTTTTACCGACAGAGGGTAATCTGCTGACTGAGGGATTCCATCTAGAGAATAACGAGAAGATCACAGCCAGGCACTTAGTTGAGGCTGCCAAGCTTGGTAATAAGAAGGCACAGGACATCTTGGACAGAGGTGAGGGGCAGTTTCCAATTCTTTCAAAATGAACTCAGAATCTCTCACCTGACTTCGTAGAAACAAGTTTAAACCTGTGCTGGTATGGACTGTCACAGGAATTCTCTCTTGCATTCATTCAAAGGAGCATTTTTATGATCCAAAAGCATTGCAGATTTGTGCACATTATTAAGAAATTTGAACGCGGCCATCCAGCACCTGTCTAACCTAAAAACCAGAGTACACAGGGCATGTCATGTGACCTTGGCTCCTGGAATTAACCAGGCCACCTAGCATCATTTAGTATTCATGTTCTTTAATGTTAAGTAAGCATTCCCATCTCATTATTAACAGGTGCCAAGGCTGTGGCATCAGTGGTTGTGAATCTTCTTCACATCCTTAACCCGTCCATGGTGGTCCTGTGTGGTGTGTTAGCCCCAGCTTACATTGAGACAGTGCGTAACGTTGTCAAGAAAGAGGCACTGCCCTCGGCTGGTCACGCAGACATCACAGCCTCCTCGCTTCAAGAACCGGCTCTGTTGGGAGCTGCTAGTCTGGTCCTCGAATACGCTACTAGAAGGATCTACT
Organism: Acanthaster planci; assembly: GCF_001949145.1. Next base: position 908,583 of record NW_019091412.1, read on the forward strand.
GAAATATCAACATTTTCTACATGGTGTGGTCATATTTATCACTCTATGAGTGGACATAGCTTTCCTTCTTACATCTACCCGGGTGTAAGGCTGCCTATCGTTATAGCAGTTGTTTACATTTGAAGCTAGGAACCTGGAATAAAGGAGATTTTAGTTTGGACCATTTCTATTTATTTCTGTGGGACCGGTGTAATGCCCACTGATGTGTCATATTTATGGACATTTCAGGCCAACTAGCATAGGCAGTGTGATAAATTTTACAGATTTTTGTTTTTAGGTAGAGTGGATGCCTTGGCTTTATTTTTGAATTGTGGAAAAATTTGGCTGCTTTACTGAAGGATGAAATGAATTTTAACATGGGTTTATGGACAACCAATCAATTATTTAAGATTTTAAAGGTACTGTAGGACCTACATTTGTGTTGTATTGTAGATCAAGAAGCAGGGAGCTGTTACTCTGTGCCAGGGAATAGCAGTCGAGTAGGTTTGAGGATACACGTCAGTCTAGCAACTTATGAAGGACTTTTTGGCTCATTGTTTGTAGCTCTAGAGGGTATTTTCTTTGATAAATTCCCTTGTTTAGTCTGGAAGGAAACTGGCTTGGGCCTGATGACTGTGTCTTCTAACTTCTACTTCAACCCTGACTTTTGGTAGGTGTTTGGTTGCTGATGATACTAGCCTGGTCCACAAGCCGCTGAGAGTTGCTCGAGAAAATCAGATGACAACAACCATGTGTGTGTGTGTATCTCTGGGTTCTTTTGTCAAATGGCCCATTTGTTTTGAGTCTAAGTAGATTGCTTGACATGCTGGAAGAGTTTTGCTGCAGTTTGATGTCGACAGGATTTGGCAAAGGAGTACCTAGGACTTTCGCCCATGTTCTAAATCTGCGATGTTGCCTCCAACATATCATTGGACATACTACATTGCAATCTGCTTTAAATTAATGAATACAGATTAGATTTTGTTTTTGGTGTACATCATGGCAGTTGTACCAGCCTTTCCATTGTGGGTCCATACGTAATTCAGCACGTAGGTCAAAGTATTGGCAGTGATATTTGAATGTTGGACATTCTTAGAAATTTATTTATGACTTCGTTTTCTCCACCCCTATACCCGATGAATAAATTTTAAGATTCATTTTCTTCGATAAGACTTTGTAAAGGTCACATCAATTACTTGGAGGATTGTCAGATGTTGACAAAATGATATGACCGTTTTACTTAATGTGTAAGTCCTAAGTGTACAGATCAACACCACAAGGTGTGGCCATTCTTTCTATTGCATGAGCGACATGTACGTAAGTATTTATATATTTAATGAACTCTGATTCCGAAATCTAGACAGAGTGCAAAGTCGGCTGATACATGTATAGGCCTTGAGCTGGACCAAAAGAGGGCGCTATTTCCATAGCGACAGAGGCTCCTTTGGAACTAACTGCAAATTGCTGGTCCACGAATGACAGCAGTCGCGCCGCTAACAACAAAATTAACACTCCTGACCAACGTGGCTCAAGTGATGAGGGGTGCTTCTGCTCGAGATGGATACATACATTTATGTGCCTCAGAAGTTGGAAAGATGTCAGCACCTAGATTAAATCTAAGTAGAGAATAAATAGTAATACTGTTTGCTTGAATAAAGTCGTTCTGTGATTGGAGAACAGCCTTGTGATCAGCCTGAAAATAGCCATGTTACATGGATCAAGTTCATTATGCACTGTTTGATGTAAGTGAATGGAACACTGTGCTCACAAATGAAGATGTCAACTGTTCTTTCAGACAAGAAGTTTCGCAGGAGTCGGAGGTTTTCATGTATTGATTCATTTCTTGTACTGTAGTTTACAGTTGTCATTTTGACTTATTGGCACAATGTACACAAACGATAATTGAATGCCATGATTGGGATATTCCGTTGTTCAACTCGGCTGGCAGCAATGCTCAAGGTGCTGTGTGCCCCTCAAGGCCTTTGGCATATCCTGCATCAGATCTGTCAACAATTTTTCAATAATTTTGATGGTACAGAATAAATTCATAAGTGGTATGAAAGCAGGTGATTATTGAAAGATAAGTACATAACACATGGACGTTGCATGTTTTTACTTTAGAATTTTATTTTTGGATTGAAATTGATGTTTTATGTCATTGTAGACATGGAGACACCTGTAGCGGGTCTTTGGCTTATATACATGTACATGTGCACCCCTGATTCACATCTTGAGTTAGAGCTATGTACATTGATAAATACGGCATTCAAAGCAACTCTTTGAGCTTTAAATAAATTATATATATATGAATATGCCAAAGAAGCTGTATATTTATCAAAGACTGGTTTAACCCAAGAATTGTGAAGATGAAATCTTTATTACATAAAGTTTGACAGCTTCTAAATAATTTTGGTTTTTCTTCACTGTGTGGTACATGTATATTACTATAAAAATCCAGCTTCAATTATAAATATTGAATGTTTTTGTTTTTTCAATCCAAGTTTGAATTTATTTCACTGAAGTTAGATAAATAAACGTTCTTGCTGTTTTGACCTTAAATTCATCTTTTGATTTCCACTCAACAGTCCTGCGTATAAAATTTCTTTCTAAAATGCCTACTTTTACAACACACCAAATGCTAACAAAAATACTTGAGACACCCAGAGTAATACAGACTTCAGACACACTTCAAATGTCAAAAAAAGGAAGCGAAAACCTTCAACCTTCTAATTGTACAAAATAATTGCACATTCCAAATCATTTTATGTACATATGTGTACACTACAGAATAGAGTTTTTTGTTGACGTCAGAAATTCAGATACTGAATTTCGTTAATGGCAGAGTGCAGAACTGAAGTGGCCAATCCTGATTTTGGACGGCATCATTTTTGGGAGAACAAGGAAAGAATGCCAAAGTGGTAAGATTTTGTGCAATTAAGAACATTTGTATGCATAGTACCTGTAAACATATTTCAGTATGAACTGTCGAAATTTTCAAAACGTCTATTTTTTTTCCTCAAAACCCGATCAGCGACATCATATCTGAGATACAGAGAGTATAAAAGCCACTGCACAAGCATACATGTACTTCCCTCTACAAACCACTGACATACTATTCTCCCTATTTGATGCAGCAACACTGTGTATCTCACTGTGAAGAACGAGGAAACGTCGAGAGAAGTTGAGGTGTCATGGAGTTTTGTGTTAGTACCTTCATTTTCCTGATTGACTATAGCCTCTGCGGTAACTGCCCTTGGCAGACAAAGTGCGTACGATGTAAGCCTCTTGCTGTAACTGCACATTCAACTCCTGCACCTGAAACAATTGGTAAGATACAAAGAGGGTTGTTTTGGTTGAGAGAGGACAGTGATTTTCAATTTGGAAGGGAGTAAAGTGATCCACCAAAGAAGTAATTGATGCCATTTTTGGAGCTCTCTTATTTTGGCAGAAATGAAACAATGAAAGTTACGTGTCGGTGCAATTATGTAACTAAAAAATACTGATCAAATCATTTAGTCACATACTGTAGCTTCAACATGGTCTAAGAAGTGACAATGTAAATAGTAGATCATTATTTGGCCAAGATTGGAGTCGATTTATAACCCATGATATTTTTTACCTGTTGTCTATGATTGTCTTTCTGTTTGGCTAGTCTCTGCTTCAAGTCTCTTATCTTGGACTCTTTCAGACTCAGCAAGTCATCTTGCTTCTGTTTTTCAGTTTCAATGGCTGGATAAAGAGACAACTTGAAAGGTCTTCACATGTACAGCAAACAACAGAAATTTCATATCCACTTCTTGATTTTGTGAAATAAAGCTCATGGGCCGTTCACCTTACCTGAAAATCTTGTTTTGAGCTGGCTTGCTTTTGCATTGTCTTTTACCGACTTTTCTTTCAACTGACCAAACCTGTAAGAAAATGACAGTAAGGAGAATGGTATTGACAAATTCTGACAGTGTCAAGTCACAAACAACCAAAAAGTGACCTATTTTGCATTATACATCAACAGGTCTCATAGCTTTAAATTCCTTCTGTTTCCAAATCGGGAACTAAACTTCGACTAGTCTGGTGACAGACTCCTTTTTTTCAGAGTGAAGTGGATTTAACTTACGACTGCTCAAAGTTGGCCTTCTCTCGCTCCAGTTGTGTACTCAAGACTTCAATCTCCCCCAAGGCAAACTGCAACTTGTCACTCTCGCTGGCTAGCCTGGCCTTTGTCTCCTCGTGTTGCCGTCTTTCCTCCTGCCAAACCAATTTCAAAAGAATTCAGTTCATTGTACATGAAAAAATCCTGAAAGTAAAAGCTTTAAAATGAGAGTTCAACATTTTGATCCAAGCATAATCTCTGACAGGTACAAACAGACATTTCTGGATAGACAGCATTCAAACTATATCTAAGAGTGACGACTACCTTAAGTTGTTCAACAAGCTCATCATATTCCAGTTTGGATACTGTATCCTGATCAATCCGCATCTGCTACAAAAAAGAAGGACATCTTAAAACAGGGTAACAGTCAACACATTGAGGTAATTCTGTATGTTGCTGTATGTATTAAGGACCTCTGCTGTGTGAGGTTATTGACAGGTGTAATAAACCAAATACATGGAACTATTCTAAAATCTGAGGATCAACCATCAGGATGAATTAGCCTCAGATCAAGGCTGAACTCATGCAGTTACATTATCAGTATAGTCTTTGTTCGAGTTGTTAACTGTAAGCGTCAAAGGCATTAGAAGTAGTATTAATCCTGATTTGATAGTTATTCCTCAACACAACTATCTCTGCAGTGAACAGTAATGTGTTGTTTTCTTACTTGTTCTTTCCACGATTGCAACACTTGTCTTTGGGTCAGAAGAACATCTTGCAGTTGTTTGTGGACTAACATTTCAGCAGTTATACTGGCCATTACAATGGGTCTTCAGGAGAAAAACAAAGCATTTCATTACTCCAAGCACAATCGAAACGTCTGGCAATGAATTATCTACCATGGGATGGGACATCTTCATAATGTGGAATATTACGGCATACAGGTGCATCAACAATTCAGCATAATTGTAATGATGAGTGACAACAAGTATACGACTGTTTAAAAGACTAGTGTCAGAACATTGAACTCTGACCCCAGATCTGCAATAGTTCTCTCATGCATGTATGATTATGTCATATGCCATTCCATTGTTTTCTAGCCCTTCATCGAGGAGAGTGCCCCATCCAACATTGAATAGATACTTGAATAGACTGAATAGACATTGAATAGACTGGCATGATAGGATTAGACTGCCAAGTTAACTTGGCCGAAATGATCAGACAGACAGTGTCAGAAACACGATGATCATGGTCCCAGCCATAGACACAATACTGTTTAGCATGTGCAGCTTTGTCACCAATCCACATGATATGCCCGATCCAATCAACTAGCGAGGCATTAAACTTACTTCGAGAACTCTAAGGTACTAACTCCGTGATCATCGTGTCCATGGTGTTTTTATCATGTTTACGTCCTCCATGCCGCCGATTTATCTGTCCACACTAATACTTAATAGGTATCGATCGCTAAGATTGGGCCTCACGCCTTTGAAATATTCTTTACTCAGAATACAATATATTGGTGAAAATGTGCTCTTATCATACAACTGAGGGATACAGTAAGTTACTTGCCTTCACTAACGAAACAAAATCTCCAAAGGATAGACGGAGCTCCGAAGACGGACAAATCTTCATTAGGCCGGTGCCGTTTTTGCCGCGATAATACAAATATCGCGCCCTCTATGGTTTAAATTTGTCTAGGGGGGGCTGGGCGTACATGTTCCTGAAATAAACCATTAAAATCTCGTGTGTGTACAACACACGACTCTGAGGTCGTAGTCACTTTGGAGAAAGTCAGTAGATGTGTCAATATACTGGGCTGGGGGATTTCCCTTTCCTCTTTGACAACTAAATCGTATTTTCAAAGATTGCCCAAAGAAAAGCAGATTTTATCCTTTTTCATCTGGTCATTTGCAGCGGTCAACATACACTTGTCTTTAGGAGTAAAAGAAAAGATGACATTCAACTTGTTTAAAAGGTCTCCCTGGGTATAGAGAAAACAATCCCACATGTAACAGACAATTTCAACAATTATTGCGCACAGTTTTATTGGTCCACTAAATCTAACACCTTTGCTGCATCAAATGCATGTATTGTCATTGATAAATATAATCATTACATCATTGAAATAAACTGTCAGTCTGAACGCTGTTTTTTTCCTGGTACTTCCATCTTCAGATTCAGCTTACTTTTAGTGCCAACCAAAACCGTTTACTTACTGTATGTTACAAAACAGACCCCCTCCAAATTTTTTAAATGCCTTTCTGCAGCAAAACTAATCCAAAAAGAAAGTTTTCAATTTGGAGTTGGATTTGGAGTTGCACTATGATCAATGTTGCCCCTGAAGTTCAAACAGCTAGGACAGTGAAACAAAAATGTCAGCACTGAAAGTATTCTGTAAGCATCTCCTCCCTTACACTTGAACGATAACTTGAGTAATTCAGTTAATACTACAAGTGAAAATCTAACTAATAACTGCTTCCGAAAAGCTCCTTCTAATCTTCACGTTTTAAATTTTACACCCAATGACAAATAATTGTATTGATCCAAGGTACGATTGCAGTTAAGTAGGAGATGTTACAGGCAACAAAATAGTCAATTCAGATTATATCATCCACTTCTTCAAAGTCAGGGATGTTGAGTGGTTCCAGAGGAGACAATGAATCTGTCGGAGGGGAATAAGTAAAATCATTCATTAATGAAAATGGGGTTTCTAGTCTGGAATTAGTCCCCATTCCAAAATGGTTCTCTTCTCTGGTGGCGTCACGTAATCTGCATTCTTCCAACTGTTGCTGAAGGTCAGACACCGTCTCTCTTAGTTTATGGTTCTCCTGCTCACAACACTCCAACACCTGGAAGAGCTGCATTAAATGGCTTTGGAGCTCCTGGATTTGAGCGTCTAACTGTCGTATTTTCTGCTGGGATGTGGGAATTTCATGCCCCTCCAGTATAACATTTGGGGTTGGATTGTGAGACGCAACTGGCTCTACATTGTCAGGATGTCTGTTCCTGAGGCCAAATGTCTTTATGGCTGCAATGAGCTGAGGCAAGCGATATTTTGGTTGTTCATTTTCAATGCTGTGATGCTCTCGTATCACAGCTAAGAGTGAGTCTGCTTCCTCTGAGGAATTGAACCTAGATTCTGTACTCTCTGTTCTCATCCTACTTTCCTGCTCTTCGTGCTCCGCCCCTCCACCAACTGACAAGTCATACACTGGTTTGGGAACCCTCAGGCCATCAGGGCTGTCTTCATTCAGGAAGTGCCCATTTGATACAGTCAGCACCGAATCCTGTTTGTGCTTATCCCATTGCTGCCGTTTCTTGATGACCTGCGGTTGTTTTCTCAAATTCTCAAGTTGAAGTTTCAGTGAAAGTATGGCTGAAGGGTTCTGTGTCTGTTGAATTGCGCCTTCCAGCTGATCTACAAATTGTGATAATAACAGACAAATTATTGACCTAAATCTGAGGAGCCCCATGTTTTTGGAGGGTTGATTTGAAGGAAATATATGGCCTGAAAGCAGTATAAGGGATATATTGGCCAAAGCCTTCATTGTAGTATTTGACCCAGGTATGTAAATTGTTGTTGCAGCATCCAACAACTAAAAACTGGAAAATAAACATTTGTAACCAGAGTGTTCTGAAATGAAGATAACTTCACAAACCTGCAGCTCTGATGTAACAAGATGACGCTTGGTCATAACGTCCATTTTGTAACATTTTCTCAGCTTGTCTCTCAATCTGATGGGCCTACATCGAGATCAAAATGAATGTAAAAAGTTGGTATGATAATTGTCTGAATAACTAGCACTCTGAGTCATAGTTATTTATACATGGGTGATAATTAGACTTAAGTTATATTTAGAGACCGTCCCAGTGTTTGTATTTATAACTTATAGGCCTAGGCCGAAGTATGTAGTGATGCTGCTGTTTAGAATAGAAGGAAGAAAAACAGGAAATTAAGCGCAGAGCACACTATATTACAAAGCCAGCTGACTCGGTCTAATGTCATGGCTTCATATTACATTCGTATTGCTATCATATCACAAGAGCTTGTCAGTGTTGAACAAGTTCAACCATTCGGCCTGTGGTAAACGATTGTCATTGTCATGATCATGGTCACTGGGGTCTGATGATTCAACAATTTGGCCAATTTGTCCAGTGTTGCCAATGGATGATATAAAGTAACATAACATAGAATATCTTACCCGATTAAGCGGTGAATCAGGATCCATTCTCAGGTTTACCTCGTTGTTTCTGTGCAACATTTTAACAGATTGTCGGGAGATTCACAAGTAACATAGAAAACACGCCTAGCCTCTAGCCTCTGAACGTTAGGCTGTACGTGTACCATGGAGTGCGCCCTCATTTATTATAGAAAAAGAAGTGAGGGGGCCATTATGTCACCTGTCTGCAACAATTAATCGGACATTGAAAGTGAGTGACGGGCCGGACTCCCTCCTTGAACTTCAGTATTTCTGGATCCAACCTCGAATGATCCTCTTTGTCTTTTTTGTGTCTTTGTGACATTGTTGTTTTCCATGATATTGTGAGTAGCTCACAAATCACATAATTTATGAAGCTCACATGATCATCCTGACTCCAAAAACTACTAGTTCAAAATCCCGGCGAAATATAACAACTTAATGATGGCAACCTATTTTTACGTAGTTTCGATGAAGCCTTAAAACAAGTTGCACCGAATTTGCTGTTTGTGTTTGCTTATTTTAAGAATCAACAGAACTGAGTCCTGCTAATATCCTTCTCTAAATGAAGACAAACATAATTCGCGCCACTAGAACTATTTCAAGCCCTGTCTAGGATGAATGTGGCACACAGTATTGATGTAACATTATGTAACTGCCCAGATCGAGACATGTTGATGCGTTTGACTCGTAGTTCATAAAACCGCGTTCGAGTAACGCCCCAGACAGACTTCTGTTGACCACAACGTCCTCAGTCGTGGAGCCTAACTACGGTAAGCACGAAAATTTTGTTCGCGGGGCAGATTTTAAATGACAGCGTTGCCCATCAGTTCCTGGATTCATTCAACTTGTTCTGTGGAAACACACCGGCAAACTGTAGGCCTTTGCCCGTGCTGTTTGCCTTATCTTTTTTACTCCATTGTCCGTATGTGTGTACCGTCATATGTTGCGTTTCGTCTTGAAATTGTATTTTTTAACTTGTACATCGAGAAGACAATTTCGTATGTTTCTTTTTAAACCTGACGAAAAAGTCGACATAATGAAAGCTGTTTGTGCAAATGTTTCCTGAGGTTAGTCCACTCATAGAATTGAGTCCTGTAGGCCTCTCAGTCAATCTCCGTGCGTTTTAAATACATGTACTGGCAAGGACTGTGTATCGCCGGGATGCACGGTAAATGATCAGAATACGGCCTGAATTTTACGGTAAGTGGCGTGTTTATTTGTGCCAATAGCGGTGGGATGGGTTTGTTTTTGAAAAACCTTACCTTTATCATGGTTATTTTTATTCATAGCATTTACCTGGCTAACTTATGCCCATTTGATAGTTTGATATTCACCTGGTCTCGGTCACGTTTGGTGACAGAAGTGCCCAGTTTTATTTCATTATTTTATCTGTAAGATTTTTTCCCACCTTGTTCTGAAAAAAACAATATTGTGCATGCATTTGGTGGTAAAATTCAATAGCTTTGAAACCTAAAAATTAATGGAACTGTGAAGTGTCGCAAAATAACTGGGTTTTTCATGTCAGACCTTTTTAAATCCACTGTCCTTGAATCTTGTTGGGTGATCGTCTTATTATTGTTGTAAAATCTTTCCTGTAAATAGTACTTCGGTGATAACATTCAATTCCAAGAAGACCTTTACGTCTGGATGATAAGCCACAGTGGCACTCAGCCGGTTTTGACAAATGTTACAAAATAGAATCGATTATCTTCCAGAATGTTTCACAAAGTCCCTTCCCTAAGTTCTTGTTTCGGTCCAAAAAAATGTTTCCAGTTGTATTCCAATGTAAACTGTTCGTTCTAAACTGTATTTTTGACGTATTCGTTCACTGTCTTCCTCCATGTATAGAACTTTAAAATAATGTGGAACTTAACTGATGGTGTAGGGATTTGTTAAAGTGACGTCATTCACGAAAACATTATGAACGTATGGACATTTTTTGAGATTGCAATGGAAATATTTTCTTTCGGCATTATCCCTACTTTTTCCACTGATTGATTCCACTGATTTTGGTTCTTTTGAACTCTGTTTCATCTTTACCTGAAAGGTGAATAAATTCATATCAGATCAGATCAGCGCCATTATAGACTAGCGGTTCTTGGTGTCTGATGCCAAGAAAACGTGAATGGGACGTTTGAGGACACGAACAGACACATGTGGGCGTTGCTAGGGCTTGGTGTGGGATGAGCTGCAGATTGGACAAACAAAACATACTGATAAACTTGTTTAATGCATACAGTTGCTAGCTAATAAAGATAGGTCTTAGCCGACACAATCATGCCGGATCGGCTATTCTCGTATAATTCGACCTTGTCCACTACATTTGGACGGGCAAGGTGTAATATGCAACGGCGAATCCAACTTATGGTTGGGGGGATTCAAAAGCGAACGCTGCTTCGAGCATATTTGACATGATGTTGGGGGAAAAAATATGAAAAACCTGAATGATGGTCTCGACATCCTTGCTTTTATTTCGTGGTGTTGTCTTCTAAAGCTTTTGTTGCCAATAAGTATACCAATTCCCCACCTACGAAGTATTATTTGTTTTAAAAAAAATCGGTCAGGGAGGGGACAAGTTGCCCCCACTGGATATGCCACTGGTAATATGCTTCTCTCTTTGAGAGAGATGGATAGAGGGTTAGTGGAACTGAATCTCTTCTATAAAAGTATTGGTTCTGAGGAGAACCAGTTAGTGTGAACTATAGACGTTATCGACCAGGATGTTCAGAGGACAACCAGAGCCTCCTGGTCAAAACGTCGAGTTCACACTCACCGGTTCTCCTCAGAACCACGACTCTCAGGATATAAAAGAGAGATCGAATCAACCTAGTGTTTCCCCGAATCTCTTAGTCTAGCCTCCACTATGGAAAATTTCACATCTTACACTCTCTATGGTTTCGTTCTCGCAATGTCTAAACATGTCTCAGTTTCCGAATTAATCACTTTTAATTTCAAAGTAGTTCGGCTATTATAGTTCTCACGTGACTTGAAACATGCATACATCCATGCCAGCCCACGACTTACAAATCGGTGAGATCACCTTTGACACAAATACAGTGCATTAATTATCTGATGTTCTTATATTCTCTTACCCACCACGCAGGAGCTTCGGACCGTCATAAGTCCCATACTCTGCATTGCAATTTTGAACATGGCAAGTCAACTGGACGTGTACCTTGATGGGGAAGGACTCCCGAAGGTAAATATGGCGTTATCTTTCCTTTTTTTCTGTGACCACGTACGAGCGTACATGACTTTCTCTTTCTGCTTCAAGGGCATCCATTTCTGATGAAATAAAAACACACATTCTCATATTTACATTTTCACGAACAACAAAACAAAAGTCGTGAACTTTTTTGGCTCAGTGAAATTGTCAGAGTGGGAGAGGCAGAGATTTAACATCACTCTCAATTCTCCCTCCAGGAAGCTCTTGCCATCTTCGAGACACTTCAAGTGTCCAAGGAGCAACAGCGTCAGATCATGAAAATTCTGAACCAGTCGATGGACAGGGGACTTCGGGCAGACACGAGGGACGAGGCTGCGCTGAAGATGCTCCCATCCTACGTTAGATCGCTGCCCAATGGAACAGGTAAATAAGCTGGAAGGTTACCAAGTGAATAAAACAAACACGTATTTATCTACTTAGGAAACAAGCCCTTGAGCAATTGTCAGTTTACACTCAATTTCAATTGTGTGGTTGCATAGAAATGGGCAGATTCATGAGCCTCGATATGGGAGGGAGCAACTTCCGGGTGCTGTTGGTCGAGCTTACAGACGAAGGGTTGACGACTACGGTGGACAGATACCACATACCACATGAGATTTTATTTGGTACTGCTGATTTGGTAAGTCTTCCCAGTATTAGTAATTGTTTCCTATACGATACTCATCTCCAAATTCATGAGCTTAGGAACAATGCGCTGTACACGTGGACACTGTCTTATTGTTCTTTCTGCTAGAATGTTGTTTATTTGTTTGTTTGTTTTTTGTTACCAGTTTTTCGACTACATTGCAGACCACATCGAAATATTTCTGAAAACGCACTGCCCGGCTGGTATATGTGACGATCTTCCGCTAGGTTTCACGTTTTCATTCCCATGTAACCAGCACGGACTAGATTCAGGTAATTTGATCGAGTTGAGCGATAGTCGTCTTATATGTGGTTAAGTCTGATTTTACAAGCATGCAGGTGCCTTTCATCACGATCTGCATGTACTTCCAATTATGCAGTAACTTTGACTTCTTTGCAGCTGAGTTAGTGATATGGACCAAAGGCTTTGCCGTACAGGGTGTTGTGGGGAAGGACGTCGTGCTTTTGTTGCAGAAAGCCTTAGACAAAAAGGTGAGGAAGATTTCAAATCCGTGTGCCGTTAGAAAAGCCAAACTGGTGTTATTATCAATATTATTTTCTGGTAATGACACTAACTTCTCAAAAGCGCTCTCAGCACTGTAGCTTGCAAGCCTGGAGAAACCTATAGAGAGTGGAAGGCGAGGAAAGAACCACTTCGCCAACCCAACTCCCCGTTATATCTTGCCATCAAATCGCTTATGCAACTGAGCTAAATTTGTTTGAATATTCATATTTTCTTCAGAACATCAAGGCTCGCACGGTAGCTCTGATAAACGACACGGTGGCAGTTCTGATAGGTGGTGCTTACTACGACCACAATTGTCAAATTGGACTCATCGTTGGTGAGTGATCCAAACATCAAGATCTCACCTCTTCAGAGCCACAGACAGACTTGTGACAGTGTTGCTCGAATTCGCTCTATTGGTAGAAAAAAGACGCCCGTTCTCCTCACGCATTGAACAAAGAGCTACAGACAGAAACTTGCTGGACACCGTTTCTTTTACATCATACTGAAATCATCAGTCATGCTTTTTTTCTTGAAGTGGAAGTGATTGCGAGGAGTTTTATATAACTGTACTTGTATTTTGGTATGCGTTTATAGGAACCGGCATAAATGCAGCGTATATGGAACCACTCAGCAATGTTGGTAAATGGAAAGGGGACAATAACGAACCACGTCAAGTTGTCATCAACATTGAGATGGGTGGCTTTGGGGACGAGGGCGTCATCGAATTCGTAAGGACTGAGATCGATCTCGACCTGGATAATCGAACAGTCAACAAAGGCAACCAACGGTGAGTCAGACAGACATTGAGAGTACGGTTGCATAGATGCACGGACGAACGGACGGACGATCTCGGCACGCAAATAGATGCACTCAGTCCTCCCAGTCCTCTGATTTTATCAAATACTGTTTTGCATTTGTCCATCAGGGTTGAGAAGATGATTTCGGGAAAGTATCTAGGCGAGGTGGCCAGGATTATCCTGGCAAAGCTCGCTCATCTGGGAGTTGCGTTCAGGGGCAAGCTGCCAAAGCCACTGGAAGAAGACTGGATTTTCACTACCAGCTTTATTTCTGAAATTGTTGAAGGGTGAGAGTTCCGATATAAGTGTGATCTATCCAAGTTGGCAAATGTGAAATAAAGTTGAATGATATCACTGGGTATTTAATTATTCAATTATATTAGAATATTACGCCTGTGTCTCAATCAAATCGATTGTGTCAATAGAGATACCGAGGATAGTCAACCGAACTGCCGTCGGATTCTACAATCGCTTGGAGCAGACGATCCTTCTCCCGCCGACTGCAGACTTCTGCACGCTATCTGCGCTCGTGTCACGCAGCGTAGCGCGATGTTGGCGTCATCCCTGGTGGCTGGACTACTGTCTCGCCTTAAGAAGCCTAATATGAGCATCGCTGTAGAGGGCAGTATGTATAAGGGCTTTCCCGCCTTCCGGGAGCGGATGACTGAACAGGTTGCCGAGCTGTCTCCAAATTACAAGGCGAAATTTGTCCCGGTGGAGGACGGGCCTGGAATTGGGTCGGCAGTCCTGGCAGCAGTTGTCACCAGAATGACTCAAGAAAAGCATTAAAAATTGAGAACCATTTCAGTCTGAACTTCTGGAAAATGTTTAAAAGCACTTTTACGCCAGCATTAAAACTATTTTTTGCTCTTTTTCAACTTGGTAACTCCGGTTGAATACCTAGGTATCTGCTACTTTCAGTTGGGCTGGATTTAAAATACGACGGTCCACATTACATTAATTTTTCATGGACCCTAATCATTCATTTATTCGTTTAAGATTATTTGCAAATCGTGATCGATGACCATTTTTCTTAATATTATGCACAGTCATGATATATACTTTAGCTCATTTAGGGTTTTCAGGCTGATAACTATAACGGTTATCGTCATGTGTCCTTACCCTTTCGTCTGTTATCATTTCTGTGTGCGTCATCCTGGTGCTTTATCTCCCAAGGGCATGGATTAAACAGTTTCATAAAACAATTAGGATGACTTCAGTGAACTGGTTCACCATGCGAAAGAGGCATGGCCGATAGTGGGATGCTGATTCTTTACAGTTAGGCTACGTTAACCATTAGGATTTCGTACGTGACACAGGAATGATATCTAGACACAGATAAACTAAAAGGCCTTCACGCGATCCAAAGAGATAGAGTAGGACATCAATAAACTTCCCCTTAGTCGCCTGAACTGTATGACTTGCCGTTTTATTGGAATTTCTGTGACTTGGATCTGTTTGCTCTTTGTTGTGGGTGGAAGTTATTATTCTGAGGGAATTGGGAAGGCTTCAGTTGGTTTTCGAGCGAAATTTGAATGCAATGTCTAGGGACAAACCTCAGAGTAACGTCTCGGCGTTGACCTTCTCGTGCTCTTGTGAACGATTTTCAATGATTTAACCCGGGTAGCCGAACAGGACGAAATCTTCCAATTTTAATTTGAATTTACACACGCCATAGGGAGTTAGCGCCAATGGGTAGATTTTGAACACAGTTGGTAATTAAAAAATTAGTTGTATTGAGTGTGCGCAGTAATGCGAATTTTATCTGTTTGTTGAACGGATCTAGACGAAGTTTCGTCGGCCCTTGAGGCATGTACGTGCGTGCGTCAACTCAGTTGCACAAATCGAACCGAAAGAGGGCGTTGTATAGTACATTGTTTAGTTGCGTGTCGTGCAGTCAGGAAGGTCGACGGTCGATTATGAGTTAAATAAATCACATTTCCCCATCCTTCAAGAACGGTGGGCAGATTGTGAGTGCTGTTTATGTCAAAGTATCCACTGTAGATCATGGAATCTCTACCAGGAACAGCCAGTCTTATAGAAGAAATTGATAGTAAGTTGAAGATCAATTTACGCTATTCCGCATAGACGAGGCTACATTGCATGATGATGTGTGCATATTCTACATGTGTACGGTCATGACGGTTGTTCGTCTGTTTCTGACATGACGCGTAGTATGAGATGATTTACACGTCGCCATTGCCAGTTTCGCTGTCCACATGGGAACACACACAATCACAGCTTCACTTCTGCTAAACAAAGTTTAATTCGAAAGTATTTAACTCATTTATAACCTTTGTCATTCAATCTTTTTTTACAGAGAAAATTCTAGTTGTTTTGCGAGATGGGCGGACATTAATCGGCTATCTACGCAGCATTGATCAGTTTGGTAGGCTTAACTATTTATTTATATTTATACTTTGTTTACATTGTTTTACATTTCAGTCGTGTGTTGTTATAACTTCCTGAATTCTGGAGCACTTAACTTGAGCTCTTGGATTGCTTTTCTTCCACCAGCCAACCTTGTACTTCACCGAACAATTGAGCGCATCCACGTTGGCAAGCAGTATGGTGACATCCCTCGCGGTGTCTTTGTTGTCAGAGGAGAAAACGTAATGCTCATTGGAGAAATTGTAAGTTTAGGTTTGCCAACTTGTAAGTGACAAGCTTAAATTAAAAGCAATATGATCCAAGGAGCAATTCAGCTTATGGGGCAGTGTGGACATCTGGGATCCTCTCAAAATGGCAGGTACCATGCTGGTGAAAACAGTGATGATGGTGACATACGTACAAACCAGCCAGTCCGAGGATCGGGTTACACAGTCTTTTCTTTGATTTCGTTGCTCATTGCAGTTGTTTTCATTGGCAGGGTGTGGTTGTTAAACTCACGGATGTCTGCTTTGCCCCATAGCTGAAGCACATGCATATGTAACTGGGTCTAAGTGCTGCAGTTAACATTTTCAGTTTATATACCAATGCCAGTATACGTTACTGAGTGATTTCTTCTTTGCAGGACTTGGCAAATGAAGGTACATTGCCCCTTGAGCAAGTCTCCATTGATGAGATCCTGGAGGCCCAACGAGCCGAGCAGCTCAAGAAACAAGAAGAAGAGAAAACAAGAAACAAGAAATTGTTGGAGAGAGGTTTACAGCCTCACGCAGATACCACACATGAGGAGTTTGCTTAGCATTAGTCATGTTGTGAACTTGTCTAAGACCCTTGCTGGTGCTTTGAATGTGAGGAGTTGTGTCATGTCACCCTTACACAGTGTTACACTGAACTAGCAAGATGGTAAATCAGGTGGATGAAAGACTTGTGTTAAGGAAATGGATGGTGGAGCTATGGAAGTTGAAAGAAGGACAAGAAAACAAGATGCAATGAAAGATGCCTTCGCAAAACCAGCGGCATACCTCACGAGGTATACAATTGTGTACCTGAGGTTATGTATAAAAATGTTGCCAATAGCTCTTTGGGGTGCTATGAAAGCTGTATCAAAATAAGAAACAGAAAAATGTGTAGCATCTCTTGTGTTATGTAAAATGTGTGCTGTCTTTATCACAGAAAATATTTGGATGGACTATGCTGATGCGTAGCAAATGAGGTGGTCAAAAAGAGCCTGGGTACCGTATAGATTGAGCTCAAGAGGTGGATATGTTACGCCGCATGTATTTTTTGATGGAAAAAAGACACCGACTTCCATTGACTGGAACCAAGTTACATAAGACACAGAGCCTTGCACAGGGCCTCTTGTACAGTTTTGTAGATGTCCTCTGTGGCGAGCCTAGAATGAGTTCATTCAGATGTATTTTTTTCTACTTTGAACTGCTTCAAACAGCTAGCCAAACTTTATTTTCTCTTTAGAATTTATTTGTAATTTAAATTCATGCTGCATTGACATTACAGTAAATATTGGGGGTTTATTATGTTCAGAAGTGTGTATCACTTTTAATAAGACTATTGATTACTTCCATTTCACAGGTTTGTGCATATGACTCAAATTAAAGATACTCTGACGACTTCTAAATGGCAAGACTAACTGGAAAAGATTCATTTCAAAAATAAGGTGACAAAATAATCAATTTTGAATAAAATTAAATAGTGGTTCATTTTATCTTGCCATTGTTTACTAGAGGTCATACCAAACACAAGGAAGTTCATTTGTATATAATCTGATGCCCAGATGAAATGCAGTGTATTGATCTTTTCAAAAGCTCAGACTTTCCCAACTCACACAGCATTAACAGTGTTGAAAAATACATAAATGGTGGACTTAAAGCTGTTTGCCGCTAGCTAGATTTTTATATGGCCCCTCCAGTGCAAAATCTGGCGATCAAGTACTCTGGCTTCGTTTTGGTCATCAGTGCTGAAAATTTAATCTCTGCAAATATGGACAAGATACATTTGCTACCTCAATGAACATCAATCTACAATATTGCCAAATAAAACATTGTGGAAAATGTAAAACCCGAAATATACACATAAGCTTAATATAAGATAAAGTTTCACTGGAAATCCAAGTACAGTACAAAATATACACATCATATTTCTGCGTTTTTCTGAACATAAATTTGATAGTCTGCTTTCACTACAGTTTTTGACACACTGTGTACATGTACTTAAAGGAATGTTTTTGTATAACTTGGTTACAGTGATTGACTTTAAACCACAATAACAAATGACCCATAAACAATTTAATAACCTTACCTTGCTAAAGAACAGCACAACTTGACAATATGCAAACACTGACCCAATGGAACAGAAATACTACCAGTATGGATCTCTGCTAATATGGAGATTTCCTTTATGGAATTTCCACAAGTGTATCCTGGGAAACCCTGCCTTATAGGGGAGCTTGCACTGCAGGCAATCCCATGAGCCTCAGCCTACCCATGGGAACCCGGCTTTTGCTGCAGAATCTGTAGCTTCAGTTGAATTTGGCAAAAACATGCAGCACATCTGAAAGCACTCGTCTCTTGGTCAGAGCCTAGAGAGATAGAGATCCAAAAGGAAGCTTAAGAATGTTTACTTTGTCACCCTGCTGTGTTGGAACTGCAGAGGGCAATATACTGGAGGCCTACTCATTGACTGCACATGGTCGTGCACACCAGTCCCAATACAGAATGCTAACTATTTTCAATTGAATTTACACGATGAACACATCACACAAATATGCCCAAATGAATTCCCTATTGGAAGGTATAGTCCAAACTACAGACCAATATCTTACAGATATACGTAAAAAAAACCAGATTCATTTCATGCATGAAGAAATTAACTGACAACGTTTACCCTGAGCCTTGAGACGATGTTGTGAAAATCTTTGTTGTCACCTCTACAGATACTTGGGCTGAGGTACACAGACAGTGCCTTCAACTGTGGGCAAGCACCTGTGAAAAACAAGGACAGGTGTATTATCAGGTACCTAAATCATGAAGAAACGTCTGTGGAAGGCTTGTAGTTGTTTTGCCAGTCCTTGTGAATGTCCAGCTTCCACATGGATCCATCTAAGATTGGAAGGGAACTAATTCATAAGACATTCAATTCTTTAGTCACAAACTATCACAACTGAGTAAAGTTTTCAGAATTGGTGTCTGGCGAAACAAAGAAGGAAAATGAGAAGTGGAAGTACTTACCATTGAACTGCATGATGGCATTGGGACTGATAAGTGTGTTTCGGAGGATTAGGGTATGAAGACCTCTCAATCCAGCCTGGCACATCGCTATAGCGATGACCTCTGTGACCTCAGGAAGATGGTCAAGCTCTAGGACTTGCAGTCTGGGGCAGTTACGTGCTGTGCAACATGAAACCGGACCAAATCATTAAGGCACTGTTAATAGTCAGACTTGTTAGTGGAACTGAACTTGAGAACAGTACAGAAAATATTTTTGCCATGAAAAAGGGAAAGGTTGAGAGCAAGTGATACAGAGCAAGTCATGTTACTCAGTATAATCATAAATTGAACGTCATTTGTCAAACTTTTCATTATTTTTCTCCACTGTCTTCACCCAACAGACAGCAACTATTCACTTCACATTTTTTGCCGTATATGCCATTTCTTGTCATTCTTTGGAGGTCAGTCTTAGAAACCTTCTTGTAATATCACTCTTTTGAGGTGAAGAATTGTAATCTCTGGGTGGATTCAAAGTTAGCTTTCCAGGCGTGGACAGGGTACAGAAGATGAAGAATCGGTTGCTCTTACCAATAGAAACAAGTCCGTGGATATCAATGCTAGGTCCACCCACACTGAGTGCGAGCAACAACGGCCAACACCGACCAATCATCTGCAGGCAACGATTGCTGAGTCGTTGGTGCTGAGGACTGGGGAAAAGAAGACCAGGCATGCAGATGTGTGACGTGACGAATGAGTGTAACATGTGACCAAAGTTGCATAGATTTAAACTTCAGAATCATCGGTGGAAAGAGAGTGTTTTGTTCCAACACTGTCGATGCCAAATCATAGGTCAATGAAATGTTTGGTGAAGTAGGCTGTTTCAACCCTAGCATCCCCAACTCTCCCAGTGAGAGGCTCTCAGCATTAATGATTGGAACGTTGAAAGGGATTTCTGTTCACAGCATAGCCACATAACGTCACATACCAGCTACAGTTCCAGCACTAAGGTAACACTGAGCTCAATATTACCATTGTTTCTTGATTATTGAAACTTACTTTCAGAAAACAAAGATAGTAAATCTTGTTTTTCCTACCAAGGTTGACGAGGTGGGACTTTGAGGGATGCTATGTTTCGGCAGCCGGCTCCTAATGCCCATATGACTTCGTGACCTATGGGGTCGGTCTGGCTGATGTAAGATAGACTGTAGAGATTACGACAGTAACAGCTGGCCAGAAAAAGACTCCTATGACGCCAAAAAATTGGAAGTAAACTAAGTTGTTACACAAACAATGCAAATACAACCTACAGTAGGAGATCACTTCTTGGATGTGCAGTAATGTCGACACTTGAGAAAAAAAGAAATTTTGAGCTTCGTTGTTGTAATTAATTCATCTGCCTTTTATTTACCTCTCAGTAAGAATGTTTGAACAATCCACTATCTTCAGGGTGATGAGTCTAGCTCCAGCTGCAATCAAAATGTACTCCAAACCCGACTCCAGACTACCCCTACAGAATCAGGAAAATAAATGATCCTGTTTCATTTACAAATCTTTGAGCCTTATCAGGAAATTGTGGTTGTAATGTCTGTAAGTAACAGAGTTTGCTATGATTGTGTCATTCAACCTGAGAATTATCGTCTGTGGGGCCGAATTAGTTCACATAAGAGAATAATGTTTATTGTTACTAATTCCTTTGGACCGTATTTTTGTCCAAGTTCTTCATCTTCAGAAATAAGTATCATTTGATAATGCCCAGGCATACACATAAAACAGAAGTACTTTATCAAGACAAACTCTTCAGAGTAAGACATCCTTAACTGCATTCTGTACACGAAATTTTACAAAGCAAGTGACTCAATCAAGCATTACACAAATGACCAACCTGGTGTTCTTGGCGTATTTTTCCCTGCTTTCTCCTGGTATCCTGCTTCGTGGCTTCAGACCTTCTAAGTGTAAGTGCTCTAAGCTTTTACTCCACTGTGATATAGTCTGTAAGAACTTGACGTGCAGGACAAAACAGAAACAAGAATGACTTCTTTGACTTTGGAGTCACATTAACAAGATAATGATAACTGGATGAAGTGAATCTTTACACGTTTACCTTTGAGGAGATCTTGTGGTTGGCTAGTCGTACAATCTGCCACAGAGATGGATGCTTAGAGATTGTTCTCCATCCACGACACACCTCCGCACAAGTCAAGAGTGTCTCTGTGTCTAGATAGGTGAATACACACAGCCAGACTGCTTGCCAATGCGGATCTTGCTTAGGGGGCACCCTAATATTTGATCTTGCTGCAGGAAAAACATTTAAGAAAAATGTAGTTGACTTTGAACTGTATCACGTGATATATGTTGCTTTCTATTTGCATTTTTTGTGGGATAATACACCTTAGAAAATGGCGTAACATATTTATGGACTGTACTTTTTTCGTATTTATTCTTACCTGGCCCTAAAACTATAAAAAGAAGTAAATAATCCAACACTTTATTTTACAATTTACACATCTGCACATTTCAAACAGTACTTACATTTTTGTTCATAGATTGAATTTGTCTCATCTGTGTCATAATCGTAATCATGGTCATCATAATCACTCGTGGACCAACGACGGTTCACAGAAGACGACCTTGCATCTGGTCTGTATGCCTGAAGTGGTGAATGCAATTGGTTGGTATGAAGAGATCTCACATTTGCTTGGTTACCTGGCTGCAGACCAGCACTAGATGGATTACTCATATCTAGGTGTTTTCTGGCTTCTCGGTTTTTCAATACATCTTCCATAACTTCATTTAGGAAGTTTAAATCCCATGATCTGTGGCTGATGGCTGGGCTGTTATCACTCTGGTGGGCGGGGCTTGACTGAAGGAGGGTTGGATTCACTGAGGGCTCAATCAAAGCCTCAGTTTGGAGACCATGTCTGCTTCCACTGGTTCCGTGTGAGTTGTTAATTATCTGTTGGAAATCTGCAGAGCTCTGAGATTTATCAGACAAGTTGTAACTTCTTTGCAGTTGTGGAATGTCGTAGTGTAATAAGCCCTCTTTTGATGAATATGGTTGTGATTTTGAGACCAGTTGGGTATCACTGCCAGCTGTACTTGGCTGGTTCCCTGCATACAAGGATCCCACCCCAGAATCTGCATTGACTGCTGCTGATCGATGGTACCCATTGGGGTCATGACCCAAAGACAATGCAGGGCTGATGCGAACCTCTAGATGCTGTTTTGGAGAACGAAGTGCTGATGTCTGGGAGCGTGGGAAATCAGTGGGAAGGAGGGAACTAGCTGTTGTTGTGGTTTGCCAATCTTTGTTCAGCTGAGTAGGGGGGTCTGTGGACTGCCAAATGTCTGAACTTGGAGTTGATCTGTGAAGGTCGTGATGGACTCTGAGAGGATTCTAAACAAAAGAACAAAACCTATTAATAAAGCTCAGTAAATCGATCCACCACTGGTGATATTATATTAAAAAGGAAAAGAAAAGTTATCTGAAGCTGAAAGTTTTCATGCAAGGTCTCTCTTCTCTACAAGGGTCATTAAGAATCTCAGTCTAGCTACATGTACCTGGCTGTGATCATGTTTGAGCCTTGAAAACCTGTCATCACTAACCAATGTGCCCAGTGAACTAGCAGGCTGCAGATTGTGGTGCATGGTGCTCCTAAGCGTTGCAATCTCATTCTCAGCACTCTCAGCTCGTTGGATCAGCTCCTCCATGTGAATCTTAAGGGCCGTCCGGGCCTGTGCTTGCTTCTCTGCAGTCTCCTCAAGAAACCGATTCAGCTCAGTGACGGCCCTGAAATATTGAGCAAATGACACTGAGACAAACCATTACACATTTTGCCATTTGTGCATCCAAATCCTACAGTTAACACAAAAGCATGCTACACCTCACAGAGTGTTGGCTAGAAAACTTGTTAACAGTGACTTACTTTTCTTTGGAGGCCAGCTCCTTCTCTCTCCATCCCAACTGGGCCTCCAGCTGACCAATCTGCTCCAACGTCTGCTCCAACTGTCTTCCCAATTCTTGGTTTTTGCTCCTCAGTCTTACTCCCTCAAGTGTCTCCTTCTGAAGGCCTTGAGATACTCTAGATGCCTCTCTCTCTTTCTGATGAAGATCCTGTCTAAGCTGACTGATGAGCAGGTGATCTTCAGGCCTTGGAAGTGATCCATTCCTCCGTGGCACTGGTAGAACATCCTTGGCAGAGAATTGGACCAATTCCCTTTTAGCTGCTGTCAGAGAATGATTAGGTTGTTCTCTGCGTACGTTTCTTGGTGTACAGTGGGACGATGGCAATAACACACTCTGGAGAATTTCAGCACTTTTTGGTCTCTTATTCTCAGAGAGACTTCCCGAGTACAAAAGATGTGTCTCTAGGATCCGGGCTTGATGTGAGAAATGGCCTTTGGGAAACAGCCAGTCATAATCTGTTATGGCCTCCATACTATGGGATGCCTGTTCCTAACAACAATGCATTGATGAGTGGAAGAGGTTGGTGCCAGACCTGAATTGGCAAAATAAACAAACTGATCAAAGACACAGGAAAAAAAGAAGAAAGGTGTTAGTCCTAGCATTTGTATGATCAACTATTACCTGATGTATTGGGATTTATCTTATAATGCCTACAATTTGTTAAGAATGTGAAATTAAATAAGCTTTCTTGTTGGCCCAAAAGACTGAATCAGTCCAACTTGGGTGGTCCAGACAACAAATAACGTGACCCTGTCACCTGGTCCTGATCATTTGGCAACCCCCCCTTCTTCACCAGGCATCACTCTGATCATAAAAGGGCCTAGGTGGCAAAATGAGGACTCTGGTGACTACCATGTCCAGGGATGGTCATTGATGTTTAAAGGCCTAGGCCCACGTTTGTAAGAAACATTTTTGGAAAAGGTTGCTTGGCTTTTTCCAAGTTGGGAGAGCATCAGTTTCAATTATGTTTACACACATCAAGTTTATTGCAGTGGGGTGACGCAGACATCCAGGACTCTCGCAAAATGGCGGGTAGTAACTGATGAAAACAGCGACCATGGTAACGTACGCACGCATCAGCCAGTCAGGGGCTCATCCCCTCCTTCCTCCATGGATTATACAATCATTTCTTTGATCAGTTTGTTGTTTGCATCGGCATGGTGTGGTTGCTACCTGCCATTTTGCAAAACTCCCAGATGTCCGCACAGCCCCATTAACTTAATGAACAACATTCATGAACAGATTCATTCAGTACACCCCCAGGAAAGCCTTGACCGCATTACGATCTCTCTAGCCTATTTTACGGCCAAAACTAAGTTAAGGACTGTACCAGAAAAGTTGGCCTCCATTTCGCTCAGAACAATCTCCAGCTTGCAAGTTTATTTTGAAAGGAGGCGTGGGCATGGGGGGTAGGGCATACCGCATCCTACTGAGATTTGAAAGAAAACAAAAGCTCAATGTCGCGGTCAGGCTAATTCTAGCAAAACATAACGTTAGGCCTTGGCCTATCGTACCCCGGCCCAGACATACCAGAACCTAGCCCCACTAGTGTGGCACGGACTCTCACTCCCGATTTATAAATCGGGAGTGAGAGTCCGTGCCACAATAGTGGGGCTAGCCAGAACCGTGCACGGAGTCCGGGAACGGACGTCGGACCCCTTAGTTGTGGGGGTAAACCACGTATTCCTAAGCAGTACCTGTCAAGAAGGAGGTGGCATGTATTCGAAACTGTGGGAACGAGTCACCACACTCCCTGCTGCCCCTAACCCTTTACCCTTGAAAGATCGATAGGGCCCGGGTTCGAGACAGGTCGACCAAGTTGCGTACCACCAGACGCTGGTTATAGTTAGACAACGCGATGATATCCAGGCGCCTAACCTATATAGCGGCCGCCTGCCTAGCCTGCGCCCGGCCGGGCCGTACGGTACGTATACGGTACGCGCTTGTGAATTTGAAAGGCCGCCCTCAACGACCTTGAAATAATTTCACTTCTGTCGCGTACGTCGCATCACTTGACAACGTGACGCTATGCAGTGACGTACGTGGGTCCTTTGTATTTTTCGCCTCATCTTAATTCTTACGCATGACGACTGAACTCTTCGCTGTCCCTTTCCTTGGCATGTTTGGTGATCGTGCCGAGACAGTTGTGGTCTGGTTCAGATGTGATAGGTGCATTCGTAGCCTTCCGTCAACACTTAAAAGGTACAGTATATGGGTAGAAACCTTTAATAATTTCTTGGGTTCAGTTATCATTCCACCATTGTGTCCACGTACGGGCCTAGGCTGATCAGTGTTAATTCCAAGAATCCAACCGTCAATTTTTTATAGGCTAACCACAGAGCTTCATCATTAGAGGCTTTCTTCATGTAGGCATGTTACTGTTAGGAATTCGCTTAGGCCAAGACAGAGTTGTTGGTACACGTCTTTAACATGTACACTAAGTCAACCATTGTACCAGACCAGTAATAGAAACTAGTAGGCTACCCGACACGCGGACTAACACTTTTCCTGGGTGGAAGCTTTCTCAAGTCTCAGTTCTCACCACCCCTTTTTCAGTGAATTTTGCTAGACACAAATTCTAGAGTTTGTGATGTGAGTCCCCAAAATTAAGAAGTCTTTGTGTCATCTAACTGTTTGCCTTATGTTATCTAATATGTACTTTGAATGTGATTTGTTTACACAGTGAAGCACTTCAGTGGCGTTCGCAAATAGGGCTCTTAGGCTTATTTTTGAAGTTTCAAAATATTAATTTTTTGTTTATTTCCTCAAGTGAGTGAGTATGAATAAAATTAGTGGTGGATCCATTTTAAGTTTTTTCCCTCATGTTTGTTCCCAGAAGAGAGCTAGATTACCTGGGTTGACACTGAGTTGCCCATGTTCGTGAATATTATGTACGCCTGTACAGGTAATGGTGGGATGGAAGTGGGCCAACTGATCACCACAGAGAGGGCACAGACATATAAACCAAAGGGCGTGGGAAGGGGGGTTGTTCACTAACCTGAGGTGGTGTTTGTAGGGCATGCAAATAACAAAGAACATGGCAGTAAATGTTGGAATGGAATTAGCCCCAGGAAGTTTTTGAAGGCCATTAAGGCTATTTGTCTTCTCTTAAAAGTTATTTGTTCATTATTATGATTATAAATTTATTTTTGGAGGGGATTTAGAGACATGGTGGACAGGGATGGTTAACATGGAGTCATGGGGTGTACAGAAGAGGGGACCGACCACTGGAGGATGTGGGGTGTCATATTTAGTGTTGGGCTTGTAAAGACTGTCAAACTGACAAGTACATTGTAAATAAGAAAAGGACACATTAAGGGCTTTACTTGTAATTTATTATGCAAGGATGTTCACAGTGACAGACTAAGAAACCTCATGTTATAAAAACTAAAAATACCATTTTTTATTAAAATCCATTACCCTGTCACTCTCTTAAGCACGTTATTTAAATGAACTGGAAATGATTATTAGAAGATTCAAAGTTTGAAGCTGTTGAAATTGGTTTAAGAATTTAAACAATATATGCTGTTACACTGCCAAACACTAGGACTCGCCCTTTGAATAAACTTTTTTTGTTTAGGACATCTTGGCCACTGTAGATTTCAAAGGCCGCAGGCTGCATACATGGTGATTTAGGCAGGAATTTTACACAAACACGTGGTCAAATCCACTAAAAGCTGCCTACTCGCGGGCACAAAAAGAAGTCTTTTTTTTGTGTGTTTTGTGTGTGTTATTGTGTACAAATAAAATAACCTCTAAAAATTTCAACTGCATTGTAGTTTTCTAGAAATTTTGTTTCAAAGCCTCAGGTATGCAGAAATAGGAGGATCAAGGATATATGGAACTCTTACCAAAGTTGTACCTGACACCAACCTTAAAACTTTTAGGAGTAGGTAACATCTTATCAGGCAAGGCCAAGGCCCACTGGCGTGACCTGCCCAAGGCAAGACTTTCAAGCTGGCCCAAGATCAGCATCCAAATTAGACAGGAAAATGCAGTTAGGCCTAGGCCTATGTAGTAGCTGCCACAAACCTACTGCACCACACAGAGGTGCCTTTTGGTTTCCTGGAGTACCACAAACCTGACCCTGATGATGCACATATATGTACATGTATAGGCCCTATTGTCACAACATATTGGTATATTAAGAAACAGGTAGCCTAATAAGTAATAGAAAGATTCCAAAAGAAATGAAACTCCAGACCCTTAAATCGATTTCCACTCCAGTCAGTGATCAGAATACTAATTTGGGAATTTTCTCTTTTATTTATCTTTTACAGATAAAAGGAATCTGGCCAAATTCAATTCAGTGCAATTTGGGACAACATCTTTTCTTGAAGATGGCAAATGCTGAGCTGTACAGGTGGCTTTCAGCCACTGTTCTTGTCCTTGTCTTGTTCTCGGTTGGACAATGTGCAAACTCCAACAATAATGGCAACCTAACTTTAGACGATGTACCCAGCGATCACGTTTACCTGTCAAGTGGTGAATATGACGAAGGGGGTTTTCCTTTACCAACAACTTGGGGGCTCATTAATAGCTTCTTGCGCACAATCTCACCGGCTCCTCCACCTTACGGTAAGTTTTGCTGACCAAAAGTAATTATGACAAAAGGCAAAAGTACATTTCTTCAAACTCTTGAAACTAATGTCAGAAAAAAGTTGAATTTTGTTTGATACGGTAGTCTGCTATGGAGTTGTTATTCCTTTGTTGTACTGATTTTGAACACATGTCTGCCTATTTGTTCAAGACATGTCCTACCTGTTGTCCAAACAAAACTTGTGCCTAAATTGACTAACTTCTCAACCTGTGTACAAAGAAGTACTTGTGTGTGACATTGGCATTTTGTATATTCTCAACCTGTGTACAAAGAAGTACCTGTGTGTGATGTTGACATTTTGTATATGATCAATCATTTGAGCTACATTATGAAAGTTTCAATGCCTGAAACATAAAGCTGAATTTACATAGCAAACATCTCTCTGTGAAAGAACATCACAGAAACACAAATCAGGGCATCTGTGTTAAGATAATTCAATGAGTCTCATCTCCAACCAACCCTTATTTTTGGTTTCAACCGAGAAGCTACAATCTAGAATTTCCTACTGAGATTGGAAAAAAACGAGAAAAAAAAATGATTATGTTAAGAATTTTCTGGGATAAGAAGTAATTTTAGTGAAGCCTCCTTTCCCCTGATAGACCCTCCCTAAAGGGTCTAAATATGAGAACCATTTAGAATTAACTATACACACCCTAAAGGAATACTTTTTACTGTCCAACAGTGACTCAGAATAACATATTACAATACACTGTACCTTGAAGGCAGAATAGATATCTTTTCCTTTTTTTGTATGCATAGCAGCAATGTACCCCCCCCCACACCAGTAGTTTTAAAGGAATTTTCACTTTTGGACATACATGTACTCTTAGTCAAACTGAAACTGTTTACATCATTCTGTTCTTTGATGAAAAAAACCACCATGGATGTCAAGTAAATTATTGTACCTTTCCTTGACAAGTTGAGATCAGTATGTTTGTGGTACATGTACATGTAAGTTTCAACCAGACAACAATGAAGAATTCTCTTTGCATGTAACGTTCAAATGTACGGTTGAATCACATTAAAAAGTTATTTATTCACCCAACCTGGCATTAAATTTACAGGCATGGGACCTTTCCTTGGATCAGCTGATCTCATTTTTCACATCACACTCATACCTTTAAAAATTGAAAAACACTATATAAAGTCTTGTAGATATTGGAATTTCCTCATTTTTTCTCAAAGTCCAAGTTGTACTCCTGTTGAAAGCCTGATCAACAATACCCCAATTGCATCAGTGGCAAAATTCCCTGAATATTCAAGTTGAACAATATTTGAACATGTGTTTTGGCATGGAAGTCATTGCTGAAAGCAAATGAATAATCGATATTGCTGATGGCAGGCATACATGTACAGTACATGTACATGTAGGCGTGACGTGGTGTGGGCCTACTACTAGCACCAGTCCTTGCCAAAAGTAGAGACGTACATGTGCCGTGTTATTTCCTGTTCGGCGGCAACATTACATTTTTTTCCAGCTAGAGAACAAAAACAGGCCAAAGCTTGTGCCTCATTGAACTTCTCAAAAGTGTCTGATGAGAAACGTTTTTAATGTTGCTTATGGCATTTGTTGCCAATTATGTCTATCTGTGACGTAGCGGCATATTTTTTTTTCTTTCACTTTTCCTGCAATATTTCGTACATGTATAGACACGACAAAATCATTGCTGGATGAGAACGTTTAAATTGGTAAGCCAGGGGATGATGCTATTGTGATGTCTCCATGGCAACCAGGCTTGAGCCTGTTTGAGCAATTACAGCTTCAGCCAAATGAGATTGCTGAAGTGGAGTTATTGCACAATAACTGCCTTAATAATTGAAGGCTTTTAAGAGACATAATAGAATCCTCAAAGCCCTATACTGTATGCTTGTAAATGAACCAAGTTATAACATTGCCATATCATCAAGCATGAACATGAACAGGTGTATGTATGCAGTGACTATGTAATTGATGTAGTTTACGCAGATCATCATTACATTGCATAAAGAGGATGCTGATACTGGTATCATGTTCCCATTTCACATTATGCACATGTCAGCTCAAAAATGCTAGCTCTTGCATATTTAAATGATTATAGGTACCTTCAGATGATAACAGATGCCAGATTTTTGGGCTTGAAAATGGACATTTTCTCTTTTTGATGAGGAGACATTCTTCTGAAGGAATCACTTGTAGGATACCACTGTTTACATACAGCACTTTATTTATTATCAGCCTTTAACACCCTTTCTTTACTTTAGAGGGACTTGAAACTGATAAGGCAAGAGATAAATATTAGCTTCCCACTCATGAGGAGCATCAAGAGGGTTATCATTCCTGAAACCTTCATATTCAGTTCTTTCAATTTATTGCAGTTTCTACAAGTTGCATAGACAGTTGTAGTTTTCTTTTTTAAATGCAAATGTACATGTATGAATACTGAAGCATGTAGCCCCAATAACTTGGTTTGATTTCCTTAGTTTACTAAATTAAGGAATTTACATTTACACTACACACTCATTACCTTCCTCCTCTAATCGATGTAAATTTATTTAAACGTACAATCTTCAGCTTCAATAAAGTGGAAAAATAAAATGGTGTTCATAGCAACTTCATTAAATCTTCTCATTCAAAGTCTCAAATACATGTATTTGTCAGACTTTTTCAATATATTCCACAGTTTGAGACACCTGCCAATTTTCACAACCGGATTTGCCATTGTAAAGAATAAAACTAACACACCTGCCTTAGTTGGTTATAGAGAAAATGTAAGAAATGAGAAACCTTTAAAAACTGACGTACAGGTAGGCATTCAACACTCATCAAACAAGTGGTGACAGACAGACACAATGCCCATCTTGACGTGTAGGCCTACTTAACGGGGAAGTATAAATGTCTTCGTTGGCTCAGTCTGCAGCTTCATTATCTTCCTCTCTCTCCTCGGCTGATAAAAAAATTCACTTCATTTTGTGTGTTAAAATATGCATACAATACACTCATAATGCAAGAACTTCACGTTAAATACTGCATGTTCTGTTTCTCTGTATCAGTTTTTCTTGGGAAAAATTCAAGTAATAAACATACAACTGTAGTCTAGTAAAGTGCAATGCCTACAATTGTATGTTTGCACCTCCCTTTCAGTTCCGCGTAATCATTGTTACAGTCTTTGTTGCCCCTTCAAAAGCTTTTACCGTGAAACAGAATTTGAGTTCAGTTTGTACAAGGACACCTAGGCCAAACTGTTGTTTGTACGTGTATTCGGGGAATTAAGGTGATTGTGAATGGCAGAAGTTAAGGGCAGGGGAACAAATGGGGTTGTCCCACAGCCTTGTTGTTGCTTTCGAAACCATTCGTGCTCAAAAAATATAGGGGTCATGGGCTTTTGTTACAAAAATTATAATGCACTGTGTCCAGTTTATACCCTCACTACGTGTACATGTATGGCTGAGCTTATACTTCTAGGCTGTCAGTGGTGGTGGTTGTCAGTTGAAGCTTAACCTGTTACCTGGCATCAATTATCAAACAAAAAGAGAGAGTTAAAAGTTGTTCAGCAGAGATTTGTTATGAGTTCCTCTCTCCCTCTCTCCAAACCCATGATTTTCTGTTCTTTGCTTTCAAACTGAGACTGGTTGGATTTGCCAAACAGGGCAGAACTGGGCAGACTCATTTGCTGGGGGGAGGGGAGATTATGCCCCAACACACACACCCACCCATTCCAAAATCTGTATCCTTGTGGAGATACATGTATGGCTTTGTTTACACAAACACCTTACATTTGTACTCTTTGTGGGGTATATTTCCTTTATTTGGGTGTACTAAAAAATTGGTGCGTGAAGTGTAAATCTCTGCCATGTGAAACAGACTTTCCTTCATGGGTTGATATTTCAACCAAATGTCCCTTACATCATTACATGTGTATACATTTGTACATCAACATGGACATTGACCATGTAAGAATCATACGTACATGTTTGTTGTTACACTCCTTGTTCTGGTACCCCGTAAGGAACCATAAAGTCACTTCCTCTTGCCAGGTCCTTTAATGGGTGGGGCTTAATGGATCGGTCTATTAATGCCTAATGCCCCCATCTCCCCCCCCCCACTTTGACAATCATGCTGCCTCAGTTGCCAAGGGTTACGCTCATTTGTGGAATTCTTGATGTGCAGTCATGAACAGAATTCTCGCTTCATTGCTTGTTGCTTGTGAGCTGTTTCCATTTAAACCCCCGATATCCTTACAGAATTCATTGTGTACATGTAATGGCCGCTGGAATCACATTGACTTAGAATCACCCAATGTTTGTTCTAAAGATTGGAGGCATTGAAAAAACTTGTCCGTTCTTATAAAAAAAAAGAAACACAGGTCTTTTTGAGACACACGGCTGTTTTCATCATTGCCTTTTTATGAGTTGTTGCATTATATTTCTCCTGTATAAATAGGAATGCATGAAAATATCAGAAAACTTAGTGCATATGGGAAAGTCTCAACATACCTCAAATTAGATATGAAATTCAGTATGTTACATGGCTTTGCTGTGGGAGAATCTCTCTGGCTTATAAAACTGCAGCTACAAATCTAGAATTCTGTCAAAGGTCATAATGCATCCACTATAGTCTAGTCATTTTTCTCATGAAAAAGTCAACACCCTACCTACTGTACGTGTAATTGATAAAAATAACAGGATTTTATTAAAATTAGTGGCTATTGTTTGTTTCATCAAGAAAATAACAGCAACGAACAATGATTCATCTCTTTGTACAAACACCGTGACACAGATCCTGATTGAAAGCATGAGTTGGTTAAAACTATAAAGGTTGTAATTGTGACATTTCCTTCGGTAGCGGTCTGACCTGAGCTGACTAGTTTATTCATTACCTTGCCAGACAGGAAAAAGCTGGCGGTTAGTTGATTTGTCCCAGCTCAGTACCATACACAGCCATTGAACAGTTGCATTAGGTTATTGATTTGTTTGATGGTTGCCATGTACTAATTCCATTGAATTTTTTTGCCAGTGGGAGACCAACGGTGCAGTGAGCATAAAGGCAGGGATATCAATTACCCATGCAGTAAATAGTTCCTGGCTTGGTGATGTAGCTCTCCATCGTTGTCCCTGGTTCTCTCCCCCTTCCCCCTCTCTCAAATGGAATGTATGACGCTGATGTTATTGAAAGCAACCTCTATTCAAAAACCACATCACTGACACACTCAAACAGACATGAAGGGTAAAAGCAAACTCAAACTATCAAAGGACTAAAATTGTGTAAAAGGGAAGTGATTTATTTTATTTCACCATAAATCAGTTTTGGAAATTTGATCAGGAAACAAAAAAGTTAATGGCAAGATTTTATTTGCAGATGAAAAGACTTAATAAGTACAAGTACATTATTTAAATAAACCCACAACCAGTGACCCCCCCACCACTTTTTTAATCAGGAAGAATTTTCCAATAATTCCATATTATAAACATCTGTAAAAATACAGACCACAAATCAGTCAAACTGAATATGCGTACTTAACATTTATTGTCATCACGATGGCAATTTTTTGCAGAGTTTTTCACCTGAAATAATAGTCATCTTACTTTCTGTCGACTAGAGGCATTGCTGAAAAATGTAAGACTTAATAAGCTTCTAGTTCTACCAAATCTAATGCCTGGTTTTGTTGGAAACAGGACAATTTCCGCACTAAGGATTGTTGCAACAGTTTTCTGTAAAGATCTTGGAAGAGTTGGGAAAGAAAGTACAGAACTAAGGTTGAGGAGCAAAAGCAACCCATGATAAAGAAAATGGCCTTTATGTCACCTTACGGTCACTCGCAATTGTAGTTGTTTCTCTTTGTCTTTCTTGTCTCTGATGCATAATTGTTCTCTAGATTTGTTTGAATTCTTTGTTTTGTTTCAGATCTTATCAATGGCTTGCTGAGTGGAACAACTTCACTCACTGTTGACTTACTTACCGGCAGCATTTCTCAGGTAACCCAGCATGACCAAGTACATGTAGCTAGCCTGCTTGATGCTGCACAGATCAAGTTTATGAATGATAGTTTTAGTGATTAGAACGAACAGTTTGTGACAGAGTCCTTGTGTGGTTTGTGAAACAGGAGAAGAGGAATGAAGGAGCTTAGTGGATAAAATGAAACAGGTTTACTGGTTAAAGAGATAGTCCCGCATATTGGCTCAGCCATTGTCAGTCAAGCCTGTACATTAATAATACAATATTTGTGTCAGCTACCCTTTATAAACCCAAAACAAAATAACAATGATACCAAGAATTTGGTCTGTCACAGAGTACATGTAAATAGCTTAGATGAGCTCATCATTAATCAATGAGAAAAGAGGCATGCTTTGGGATTGATGACCAGATGTATACTTTTTACTCTCAAATTACATCGTATGGTAATTTGCAAATTGATTGTCTGTGGTAAGTAACTGTAGAAGTCTTGGCAATACGGGCGTATCACAATAGTGCACCACCAAGAGTTTGCAACGCATTGGCCAATCACAACGTGTGTTTAGAAGGGTTGGATACATTTTGCTCGTTGTGATGGGCCAATGCATTGCAAAGTCTTGGTGGCACACTGGTGTGAAACGCCCACATTGATGACAGACCCTTGAGAATATTTCGTTACATGTACATCTTGCATATCAGAAAATAGTCATCAGTTGAATCATGTGAATGTGAATACCTGCACCCACATGACATGACACAGGAAGATATCAAAGAAAAGAGTTTGGTTGTGTTCAAGGACATTTCCTTGTTCAGATGTATGTTTTATACATATAGCTGCATGTCTAATCTGTGATGCAAGTACCCCGGGTACGATGGTATTGTGTAGTCATAATCATTGTTGCTACACAACTACACTTTGACCTTGCTGTCATGCATGAAAGTCAGATTTGTTGAGACAGTCAGATTGTTTTTAAGTAAGGTGCTTTGTACTCGTAGACATTTACAGAGCCTTTTAGCATTAAGTCAAGATTGTGAACTTTTTATGAATACAGTTACAGCTCAACATTGGAAGCTTTAACTTAAAGTTATACATGTGATTTATATTGCATGATGTTATGATCCAAGTTGAATCTTTCCCAAAGGCACATTTTGAAAGTTATTCAATCCCCCCCCCCCGCCAAAAAAGAATTAAATTATTATTAAAAGAAAAGATTTGCATACTCCCAAACCAGACCAACATCAACACCCGAACTTGGCATATTATGATAGGGATGGTGTTTACTCTGTCTGTTTGCAGCTGACGGGTAACCTAATGGGCTTTGCCATCTGCTTCATCATCGGCGCCCTGTTTGTAGTCATCTTTCCTATTGTTGCTTTGTGTTTTTGCTGCTGCCGTTGTTGCTGTAACAACTGCGGTGGTAAAATGTATCAGAAGCAAGGGAAGTATGACCGGACCAAGCGGGTTATTTTCGGCTTCTGTCTGGTACTGTGTCTTGGATTTATCATGTAAGTCAGAGGAATCAAACAAACATGCCACAGTATGAATCCAATCAATTTCTAGGAAGAAAGTTTTGCGTGCTTTATCAGGTTTATTGTCAGTCTTCTAACACTCGTTAGTGGTGACTTGTCATCCAAACCGATTGACAAAACATTCAATTGTGGTTTGAAAACTAAGTGAAATAATATTTAATTGCAAGAATTTTTTACTCTGAAAAATGTTTTCATAAATTGATCCTTAATGTAATAGTCATCTTGTTCATTCTTAAAGGATCCATGAAATGAATTTTTCTCAGAAGCACATTTTATGTATCTCTGTACCCTTTTGTAATGTATGAAGACTGTTTGACATCTTTTTTTTTTGCATTACTTGAACTGAAAAGTGCACTTTTTAAGTATTCAAAATTGACCAAGCATTTCTTGACAAGTGAGGGTGTTGTTTCTTTGATGTAAATCCAGAAAGACATGGTTCCGTTTTTTTCACCTTTTTTTTCAACTTCTGAACTCCAAGTTTGATATCTGAAAATGTTATAGTGGAAAGGTTGCTTGCTGGCTTATTGCCATGCACATGTACTTACACAATAAATTGCCAAAGGAATGAAATTTTAGATAGCAAGTGTTTAAAAAATCTAGAAATTTTCTGTGCACAAATTGGTGCAACATTGAGATTCAGCACCTTGGATGACATCATAGTTTTTCCTCCTGAATATGCAAATGACATTAGCATAAAACAAAAAAAAACCTCAAAATATGGGTTACAATTGCAAAACAAAAAATTAAAATAAGATTAATTGAAACCCAAAAGGTGCAATTACAAGGGTTTTGGTAAAAAAGTTCTATTTCATGGTTTTAAAAAACAAAGACAGAACAAGTGTCATCAGAGCATACATTTCAGATACCTGGATGTATCTGTTTGTTTTTGTTTCTGCCAAACTATGAAAGAAAATAAATGATTTTTGTGATATTGATTTTGTAAGAACCCACCTGTGTGTTATTATGAGAGAACTACACATTCATTACATAGAAAGCATTGTTGAATTCATTACATACATGTAGAAAGCATTGTTGACTGCATGCAATCAATTCTGTCTGACATCATTGATTCAGAGGGGGAGTGGCTACAGCATTCTGTGTCAACACCTTTACCACCCAGAAGGTTGAGAGTCTACCCCAAGATGTGGTTAATAACATTGATGACATGGTGTCCTTTGTTACTAACACCCTGCAGGTAATTCAATGAACTTCACAGAATCACTTAGCGCAAACAATTTGCAAGCACCAATAAAATTTGCTTTGTAGCAGCCACAGACCGATTGTGATGAATGTCTACATGTTTTGGGGTTTTCATCGTTCTTCTTAGCTGTTTAATGTGTTGCTTTTTTTCAGCTTTTTTTTCTGTTTATTCTGAAAACCCTAATACAATTACTGTTATGTACATGTAAAGTTTAAAGCTTATGTGAAGTTGAACAAATAGTCAGGCCAAAAACTTAAAACTTCCCATGAATTTCCTGCTGAAGTTTTATTTAATAAACTACCTCAGTCCAAACCCAATTTGCCTACTTATCATCTTTGCATTTTTCTAAATGCACCTGACAGGAGATTAACTTCACAGTTGTGGACCAGCTCAATTACACTCTGAGTCAAGTGGGACAGGATCTGGTTGGTAGGTATATAGATGCATTGTCATGACGTCAGAGAAACAAATGGTAGCCTCGCCAACAAGTGTGCATGTTAATATTGATTACGGTTTGATAACACCTGCCATTAAGTGACAGCCCTATCGGTCATGTACAGACTATTCATGGCAGTGCAGTGCAACAGTGGTGAGCTTCGACTCACAGGAAACATTCAGATTGATTTGCCACAAGTTCAGACATCAATTTGCGTATTCAGAATTCTTGTGAACGATTTGCTGAATATAATGTTTTTATGTACATGACACGAAGTACATGGACTATTGAAACTGAATGGGCATTGCGTCAAAGCTTTCAGTTTTTGTGGTTCTTTATTTTGTATTTGTCCAGTTTGTGTATTTAGCATTAAAGCAAAGCTTCTCGATCTCAAAATTTCACAGAAGACACGTTTTAGGAAAGTCTGTCGTTTCTGTACGTGATTGGAATTGATTTGGAATATTTCTGATCATGTGGAGAATCCTGTAACTTACATCTTCAGATATTGATCAGCTTGTTGGTGTGCCAGTCAAGGAGAGCTTATCGACCATTGTGCAGCCAGCAATCGATGCTATCTACCCACTTGACACCTGTGAGTTATCACTCCATGAGCAATCAACCAAAGATATCCAATACACTCACCTGCAGGAAGATTGTTACACATGAATTGTTCCATTCAGCAATATCATACGACTTCAGTAAACAGCACAATTTGTGTCATGAATTCTCCTCAAATGTGTAGACGGCCCTGTGAAGACAAACCTGGAAAGTGTGAAGAAAAAAACTTAATAAGTTTCCCAGTAGCATAGA
Organism: Acanthaster planci; assembly: GCF_001949145.1. Next base: position 946,091 of record NW_019091412.1, read on the forward strand.
CTCGCTTGCTTCTATTCATTCATTTTGTTATAAGTCTTGACGTTATAGACAGTTGGTGGAAAATGAATTAAAAGTGCCCCTACTGTTCACCTATCAGCCATAAGCAACACCTACAATGGCCTTGTCAACATCAACACCACTCAGGCCAATGTGGAGGTCATGTGGGAAGACGTCAAGAGTCGTGTAGATCAAGTCGCAAGTGACATCGGTGCTGCTTGTTCTTCTTGCGGTTGCTGTGGATCTGCTCCTGATTATTCTGGTCTTAGCATGAATGCAGACTGGCGAGATATCAATATTGGCATGGTAAGGTCTACAGTGACATGAAGTCCTCTCCCAAGTTTACATTTTGGCTGTTTTTGTGGGCACTATTAAAATTGTTTTGAAGATTATAATCTTAATTGTGCCCTGTAAACATGTTGTGACTGAAGTGTACTAGATAAAACATTAATACAGTTGTGTTCTCTCATGTAAAGAAACTGGACTTTATCACTGATTTGTGTAAAGTATCACATGATAATCTCTTGATTCTGAAGATTTCTTGACTTCAAAGTTTGTTTGTTGCATTTGCACAGATGCATGGTACCTTCCCTCAAATAGCCGTAGACAATTCAATCGATGCTATGGAGGATGTTAACAATGCTGATCTCAGCTCATCTGCAGATGAGGTAAACTTGTCCCAACAACGATGGTGCCCTTTCATGTTTACTTCCTGACAATTGCTAGTGGCTCTCCTTTAAAGGTTTCCAATGGTTTATTAAAACAAACATCGTCTGATTGCATGAAATGAACTGAATAAGAGAAATGGTGAGCGGCTGTTTAGTTCCTTTTAGACGAAGGATGCAAGACATTTGAATCTCATACATATGCATGCCACCAAGCTGTATGGAACAAGTAGGATTTGTTCAAGAACTTTTTGGAGTGACAGTTGTGAAGCAAATGGAGGAAATAAACAGCATCCATCAACTTTTTCCCCCCCACAGTGTCTATATTTGGCCATGCCAAAGGGCAAACTTTGTGAGACCATTTTAAAATAAAGAGTAGAGTGTGCTTGCATGCATGTGGAAATTTGAATGTAATTGAATGGGGTTCCATCACACAGTAAATAGGGTTCCATCACACATTAATAAGAATTCCACCACACATCAAGAAGGATTCCATCACACATTAATAAGGTTCAAGCACACATTGAATAGGGTTCCATCACAGATTAAACGGGGTTCCATCACTAGATTCAGGGTATGAGTATTGTATATTTGATTTGTACTTCCTCCTCTTAAATGCCTTCTTCAGGGTGCAGCCAACTTTGACAACCTGCCACAGACTCTGAAGAACACAACCCAGTCTCAAATTGATGGTAAATCAACAGTTTCATTTCAAGTTTGGAGCTCAGCAATGATAATGGACTTATTGTTACTGGTATTTGCAACCTTAGAACTATCATTTCGGCATCCTGCTGACTGAGCTTCCTAAGATAATGTCCCAGCTTGACAGGTTTCAAATGGGAGCGGAAATCAGAGACCAAGGAATTAATCATTGGTCACGTGACCAGCAATGAAATTCCTAGAATCCAAAGCAAAACCCGCAGAGATATGGTATGATGGATATACAAGAAATAGAGAATCTGCTGCAGACCTAAAATATATATCAAAAAGTTGAAATGGCCTGACATTTCGATCCTAGCAGAATCTTTCCCGTCAAAGGCAAAATGACAAGTGGACTGAGACATACCAGGAAGGAAGGATATAGAGACAAGAAAAGACTAAGTTGGTTGGTTGTAGTCTTTCACCTTGGGAAATTTTGGTATTATAATAAACTTGTATTAAATTGTATGATATTTGTTTTTATTTCCAGACATCTTGAATACCCTTAATGGTTTAGAAACCAGTATTGCAGGTCTCCTTACATCCACTACCAGTGAATTGTCAGGGGTATGTACAACCTGTTGGTCCTTCCAAATGAACTGATTTGACCAGTTCAGTAGTTATCACCCCTCGGCAACAAGAATGTCCTAGTCAGCAACAGGCGCTCTCTCGGTGTCGGATAAATGAGCAGGAGTCAGGAGATGCAAACATTTGTGCAAGCCTAACATATCAAGTATGGACTTGTGAACAAAAGATGTCCACATGATGCAGGAAGGGAAGACATTCTGTGGACTTACCCAGGCCAGGCTTGTCCACAGGACATTTCCACTTCTCTGAAAAGAAGTTTCAAGGCCAGATTTGGGGGTTAGAATTGTAAGAGGAACAGTTAAGGTAACCTTATACAGAAATCCAGCTGAAAAACCATGTTCGCAGTTCCAAACATGAGCCTACAAAATTTTCTGAACTGCATAAAAAACCAAGGCATGTCCACACTAGGTATGTATCATAAAGTAGGTGTGTAGATATTTAGTCTGCAGAGCCCGGTATATTAGTTAAACATACTTATTAACAACAAATATTGAATTGACCAGTAACTTTTATTCATCTGTGACAAGTGTTTCTACTTCTCTGTTTGTTGATGTTTGTTGTTCATAGATTATTGGCCAGATTGATGGCTATAAAGACACTATCAATGACATCACACCCCTTATTCAGCAGTATGATCCCTACAGGTAAGCCATTTATGGTGAATTCCAGAAATTAGAGGTCCAAAAATCTGACGTTTTCATGTCCTTGTTACATCTGACATTTGTTATTTGACATGGAAATAGCACCGGAATTGATTTCAAACCGTTACAATTTGTTTGGCAGGTAATTTGCATTCATTTATCACGCTTGGAAATTAGAAAATTTGTTCTGAACAAACAAAATCTTATGTCAGATGTGACAGGGCCACCAAAAAAAATGGATCCCTAATTTTTGGAATTACCTATAGATGTTTGAATCTAGATACAGTGCAAAAGTTCAGGACTGCCCATACAAATTGCATTAACCTGAAGAAAAACCAACCTTAAACCAATCAATCATGGCAACTTATGTTTAGTTTCAACGTGTAACCTTAGTATCCTGGTTAAACAGCTTTTTGACTGCATTTCCATGATTTGAAATGTTAACAGTCTATTACTTAGTGTGCCCTCCTTTATTTCCGATTGGCTTTTTTTACCCATGCTGCCTTGCAGACAAAATGTCATACAAGACCTGCCTTTGCAAAAATTTTCATTCAAATGGGTATACAACACCAAACTGATGTTATGCAGTACTGTAAAAAACATGTTAGTAATCAATCAATGAGACAATGTAATGCAGGCCTGGTGACAGAAATACCAATAAAATACCAGGTGGCTTTAAACTTTGTGAGTGACTGTAGTCATGGATTTATTGACAACCTCAGATACCACTTATGGCCAAATTTCAACATTCAACTGCTTGTGCTCTCAAGAGGGAAAACCTTGAGTTTCTATAGAGGGTTTGCGTGGCTGCCATCTTGCCGGCCAGTGCTTTTGTTCTGCTAGGACTCAAGAACTGTCATGGCTACCATGCAAAGCCTGTGTTTGTACAGATCAGAATGAATGTGTTTTGTACTGTATTCTGGGTGACATTATGGTTCATCCTCTCAGTCAAGTTTTCAAATCTGTTTCCCTGGTCAGTAATGATATCCTGAAATTAAGGAATTTCATTCGCACCAAAGGAAAAGATGAGAGACCAGAAAATAGAGAGGGTTGAACTGTTTATCCTGTGTAGTTGATAAACAGGATTTCCCACACTGATAACACTCAGGTACCATCGAGTGAGGGCAAGAACCAATATAGAACTTTGGCATTGTAACTAACTACTTTCCTGGGCGATCTCTTGTCTCTCTGTCTGCAGGAGCTATGCCTTGATCGGTTTCTACAGCATCCTGCTGGTCATTGCCGTATTGTTCTTGTTTGGTCTCATCCTGGGCGTGGCAGGATACAACACGGAAGTGACGCCATCCCAGCGAGGAAGCTGCTCCCACTGTGGTGGCATCTTCATGATGGCGTATGTAGAATGACAGAAGTGTAGCATGTCTAAGCCAAGAGCTGAGGAGACCTGAAACTTTACCTTCCAATTTCTTACTAGTTGTTGGATTCTGTGGAATACAGGAGGCTTGATCATACTTCACCGCCATCACATTCTCTAGGACTTGACATCCTGCTTCAAGTGAATACAGAGAGAGTAGCAAAGTTGATTTTGTTGAGATCCATCCATGGTGCTACCACAAGCCTGTCTAATTTCGTTGATTTCTTTGTTATACTTTCTTCAGGGCTGTTGGCATTGCATTCATTTTCCTGACATTCTTCATGCTGTTTACAATGCTGTTGTTCATTGTGGGTGGACCCTTTGATCGTCTCTTCTGTGATCCTCTGGTATCCGGGGAGCTGTTTACACAGGTACCAAAAAAAAAATCAAGCAAATCATAGAGATTAGCTTGCATCCTTCTTTAGGTCATGGGTATTTCTATAAATTAGGGGTCCAATTTTTTTTGGCGTCCCTGTCACATCTGACGTGATTTTGTAAGTGGAGAACACATTCTGTAATTTCCAAGAATGATGAATTAATGCAAATTACCTGCCAAACAATTAAAAACAGTTTGAAATCCATTTCAGTGATACATTCATGTCAAATTACAGAGTTCAGGTGTAACAGGAGACACAAAAATGTCACACTTTTGGACCCCGAATTTATAGAATAACCCTCATGCAGGGGAAGCTTTTCTATTAAGTGTAACGTGAACAACCTCAAACTCTTTTCAAGATGTATTTTTGCGTTGGGGAGATGTTAATTTATGTAACAGGTTTTGCCCTTACTCAACGTAAATATTAATAAACATTCTATGCTCAGTGCTTGTCCGAGAGCTTGCAAAAAAGTCACAAGCTTACTCGGGTGGGACTCGAACCCATGACCTCCTGCTTACTAGTTCAGACGGCTTAACCACTCGTAAGCACTAGTCTGCACTAGTAAGTAGGAGGTCGTGGGTTCAAGTCCCACCCGAGTAAGCTTGTGACTTTTTTCGCGAGCTCTCGGATAAGCACTGAGCATAGAGTGTTTATTAATATATACGTTGGGTAAGGGCAAAACCCCTTATATAAATTAACCTCAATCTCAGTAATGCCTGCATTATATTGAGGATTTCTGTGTCATAGTGTCTTACTTTTATGCCTTTTTATGAAGTATTTGTATTGTTCATGGTAAATTTTAATGATCGGTTACCACATTGAAAACTGTCATCTTTATATTTTCTGTGACGAGACAAAAACGACTCAGCAAGATTTTCTGCCTTTGTTTCTTCTTGCAGACTATTGACAAGGAGAATGCCCTCGGCCCAGGATACTTTCTGGGCCAGACGCTCTTTGGAGATGGGAACATATCACTCACTCTCACTGGCATTTTAGAGTAAGATTTTTGTCAGTAGATCCTCCTTGGTGAAAGACAATTACATTTGAAATTGGTTTTGTTAACCTGACCTTGAGCTGACACATAGTCGAGATAAAGCAGCAATTCTTTTACTTATAGTGAGACAGCTCTTATAATTTATGTTATATTTCAAATAAAAACTGCACTATCCGCCCCGAGTTGAAGTGCACCCCCAAGCGGCAAAAGAAAGACTGATGGTAGTAAGTTTCCCAAGCAGGTTCTTGCACGCCTTCTGTATGTACGCAAAGACCATACATTTAAGAGATGAATTCGTTCTGCGTACTCAGCGTGCTCCGTGTCAAACGTGCCATTGATCTCCATTATAAACGCCCACCTATGCGGTGAGTACCATAAAACCACACCCTCTTTGATGTGCTCGGAGTGGATTGGCATTCACCACGCATTACAAGGTGACTTAAAAATATTTTCTTTCTAGTGACTGTGAGAACAATACGGCAGTTTACGAAGCCTTCAAGTTGGAAAATTTCCTGAATATAAGTGATCTCCTCAACTTCCAACAGGTTGGTGTCATGCCCCCTATGTAACAAGATGAACAGGAAGTCACATAATCATAATTCAATATCACATGACATGTGTATTTTGAACTCATTGCATTAGTTTAAAGTCAAATGATCATGTTATACAGTAGTTATGGTCTCACAGTCATAGTTACCAGTAATAGTTGAAGGAAATCTGGTAACAGAAGGTACACGTAGCTGGTTCTCTGAGATTTCTGTTCAAGTTATTTCACAAAAGCCCATGTCTTAAAGTCTGCTTGAATTTAATTAGCAATGCATTTTGACACTAATTCTCATGCTGGCAAAATGTTGTAAATCTTTTAAACAGATGTGCTAATGGAATTATTCAAGGAGGATATATTATCTGAGATATTATCCTCTTATTTCGTTTGGGAATCTCTGTCCCTCCTGTTGTAGTGATTTCCTATGATAATCTGGTTTGTTGTTTTTTTCTGTGACAGTTTATTCCAGACATTGGTAGCCAGTTTACCAATGTGACCGGTGATCTGACTGCTGTAGACATCCTCACTCCTAGTACCAGGCAGATCTTGATTGACTTCCGTGATTCGCCAGCGGACAACATCAACTGGACACTCTTCAAAGAGGAGGTAAATTTTATCCATCAACTTATCGTCTTCAGGCACCCCAGTGAGTTCAAACAGATGAAGCACCTCTGAAACAGCCCAAGGTACCACATAATGTCCTGAATGAAATGATCAGGTGCACTCAGTGGTTGCATCCCTGTTTGTTGATTGGTCAGTTTTAATTAAAATTTGTTGCCTGCATCTGTTTACCAACAGCTTGCGAGCGATCTGACTAATGACGTGAATAATGGCAACGATCTCTCTGTGCTTGCCAGCCTCCTCAATACATTCGCTGCAGGTCTCTCAAGTGTAAGTTGACAGTTTTTCAGCACACAGCACACTCTGTTTAAAATCAGTAACTTTCAAACCTAATTTGCTTTTGTTCCAGCGTAACACATTTGCCATCCACTGTAAACTTAATAAATGCAAACTGATGTTGTAATTCTGATCGCTTTCCAAAGTTGAAAATCTGATGTTCATCCTTATAATGTTTTTTCTCCCAGCCTGATGATTCCACCTTCCAGGATTTGGCAACAAACCTGACTATCATACAGACAAACTACATAGCACCACTCCTGGCCCAAAGGGTAAAAGTCACAACAGATCCAGCAGTGTGCAGTTTATCGTTTTTTTAATTTCTTGTGATGTCCAACTTTGTGAAATCATTAATGGAACTGTAGCTAAGAAGAAACATTTCAAAGAGAAAAATTCTTGGTGAGCTTGCTTTGATTTGTTGTAACAATTAACGTTTTCAGATTTTTTTCGTCAAGGAAATTATCTTTCACTTACAGAATCATTACCTTGTAAATTGATGTCTTTTTTTGTAGGACACCCTTTCAATGTACATCACAGATCTGGAGAGTGAGACTGGTAACATAGATGTAAGCTGATCTTGACTGTGATGTGTTGAATTGGAATTTATGTGGAACGAAAGCTTTGGGATAAGTCCTGGAAAGCACTGAAATTCTGTTCATATCATGGAAGATCCTCTGATCAGGCTAAGAATTTCCAGCGCTAATCCTGAAATGTTTCAATGCCGCCATAAAATATTCTTGAAAAATGCTTAAAGATCTCAAAAAGTCCAGCACCAAATGAAAATGAGTTTGCCAAAACATTTCTACACTGATCAGTCCAGCACCAAATGGAAAAGACTTTGCCAAAACATTTCTACACTGATGAAGTCAGTGAAAACGGCGTGAAATGTTTTTCCTCGTTGTCCATTTTTCTCGCTCCTGATTTTGCATATTGACATTGTCTTGATACAGTTCATATTAGGGAAAATGTAACTGTCAAGTGAGTTTGACATCAAAGTTATCTGCGGTGAAATTTCAGCATAGTTGAATTTATTCAAATATCTATTCTGTATTCATGTTTTCTGTGACCTCATCAAGACTTTGTCTCTGTGATGCTTTTTTTAGACTCTTGTCAATGATACCATTGATGCTGCCGATGCTGCTCAGGGCCACCTAGACACTACTAGTCCGAATCTCATCGCACAGGTCAGGAGATTAGATTAGATCTCCTAGGACTGCAGTCCTCATCTCATTTGCATTACAGAGCTGTCACTAAGGGGAGATCTGGAGGGGCAAGGCCCTCCTGGCAAGCAGCTAATAACCCTCCCCTCCCCCCACAATAACCTTCCCCTCCCCCTCACAATAACCCTCCCCTCCCCCTCACAATAACCCTCCCCTCACAATA
>NW_019091412.1:954610-1016634 GCF_001949145.1 Acanthaster planci
CCCTCCCCTCCCCTCACAATAACCTTCCCCTCCCCCTCACATCGGCAAAAACCTTAATCAACATTTTCTGTTTATGTACTTTGGCCCTCCCCAGTGTTCAAAGCTGGCGATAGGTCTGATTGATTATCATGATTTAGTGATTGCGATGCGAAAGTGTGAGTCAATTTCTCATTATGCATGAGACCAGAGGACTTTCATCTCCGCTCAGTGCAGACATTTTACTGCTGTTGGTCATGTCCACAAACTGTTTTGCTATGAGCAGTAAAGGTAGAAATTCAGATTTATCCCTGAGGCAGCGGAATAATAAATGTATACTCATCACAATAGACCATGCGGTTTGGTACACGGTAATCCTGTGATACTAGTTGGAATGATCAGCTCTCCTTTGTTAAACAGGTGTATAGAAAGGCTTAACCACATAGTTGTGGAGTATGTATGGACCATATTATTGTTGTCGGAGTTGAATACAAATCATTCCTTCTGAAAGAAGAAATCCGGCATCATGTAAATCGTATCAGTTTTGATTTGATCATCACCAACAGGAAGTCGAGAGTTATGCGAAACGTATCTTGGGCTACCCAGAGCAGTTTGTCAGCTACGCCCTGGATCAGGTATTTAATCCCTGTTGTTTCCGTTTTATGTCACTGTTTCTAAAACCCATTGATACTGCTTCATATCACTGTTAACATTGACATTGATTGCATAGACCTTGCTTTAGCAACAAAACTCTCTGTGGCTCTTTCGATTTGTTGCAAGATCTCTAGAAGAGCGCCCTCTTTATTTGGTGTTCATTGTATTCCTGAAGTATCAGGAATTCTTTGGAGATATCTGGAGAGATTCATGTAGTAATAACTCATCTGGAATTGAGCTGTGTCTAACGCAAACAGTAGCATGTATGTCCATAGCCTCAACCCACTGACTTGCCAACTGTTGCCAAAACTTGACACTTAACACCTGTTAGGGTACAGGTGCGCTAAAAGGTAGCTACCATCAAACTTCATGCTTAGCATATCCCCTTCCCCCCACCCAGAAATGACCAACAAACCCAGAGTAAGTTGATTGTTGTTCTCAAGGTCTGGTCAGTATTCACTACTGGCCAAATTGCTGTGTACTTAATTTCTTCACCAGTAGCGACAGTTTGTCTTGATTAGCCGTTGACTTTTATCAAAACATAAATCTGTGCATTTCAGCTTCAGACGCAGATTGGAAAGTGCCGTCCTGTCTACAATCTCTGGACCTCACTGATTGCCAGTTTCTGTCGAGGTTTCCTGGAGTCGTTGGTAAGCAGAAATCTTATTTGCCTTGCATATCCACCTGCATCATTTCATTCCTGTTTTTCAGGTTGCAAATTTTTCAACAATCATGGAGTAACATTGCATACCCAGTATTCATTCTGTAGTCTGTATTCATTCTATTACCATTTTCTTATGGTCAGCTCACCATGCTTGCTTAATTTCGGAAGTAATTTTTGACAACCTTATGTAAACCAAATGGATGTTAATGGCTAAGAAGATGCAAGGTTGTTTGAGAGGAGAGTTTCTTCATCTGTTCCTCTTTTGTCTTTGTGTTTCAGAATGCTTTGTGGCTGATCATGGGTTGGTGCATCTTCTTCCTGGTTCCTAGTACTATCTTTGGAGTCAAACTGGCCAAGCATTATCGGCGTATGGACTACGATGATTATGATGGGTGAGTCCAACGAGAGATTACTAGCATCCTGTGGGTCTTAGCTGTAGGAAAAATGAGAACTCACTGATGTGAGGATTATCATACATCCTGTGGATTTTGGAGCCACAATGTTTTTTTAATCACATGTATTGTAATGACTCTGACTCCTAAACATTGTCTCCCATATTGGATGTTATTTTACATCCATATTTTACTCTCTTTTTTAACAGCAATCAGGATATGGAAATGGCCGAAAAGTAAGTTGGAAACATGATTGTCTGTTTTAGTTCCAAGCAAGTTAGACCAAAGGCAAAAATAAGAGAAACCTGCATGTGCTGGCAAATGTGAAAGTTGTTTATAAAAGGTTCAAAACCTGTTTTAAAGATTAACCCTAACACTCCTCAGTCCTCCAACAGGTGAAGGATTGAGGAGGGTTAGGGTTAAAGTGGAATGAGATCAAGAAATGACAGACAAAATACGAGAGGAAAAATTGAACACAGTACTGGAGACTATCCAGTGGAGTTGATGACATACTGGGACTACAAACACTCATTCTCCCCCTCCCCCCAAAATAAGGTATTTATAATTTAAATGAGGTATCCAACCAGAACAAGAATTTTTCCATATTTGTATTATCTTTTACCGTTGTGATAGGTATGGTGGTGGTGGTAGCAGTCACTTTTCAAGGTGAGTAACCATGACAACCAATTCCTACAATGTATAACAACACAAGTTTATTATTAGCGTAGCTCCTCAGGAGAGTTAGCTACAAATCAAACAAGATGTAGACAGGCCACTCTCTGCTATTGTTTCTGATTGAGAGGAAGTCAAGAAACCAGACTAAGATGCAGTGTAAGAGGGGGTCATGTATGGCATGGTGATCTGTCAAGAATTCAACTGAATGAATGTTTTTAGGTGTAAAACTGCCAGGTCTTGGCTCAGATCTCACCTCTTGCTGTCACATACTCTGCTGTGTTTTGTTTATGAAATAATATTTGTATCACAAGATGCTTCAATTAATTTTTACTTGAAATGTTAAATTGGTTGCTTATGTTGAACTTTTCTTCCTTATTTCAGCAACAAAGTTGCTCCGAGTTATTCTTAATGATGCCCAGACTGCCGTGGAAAGGTAAGAATTTCTTATTTCTTCCCAAGATGTTTTTTCCACAAAAATGTAGTTATTTCCTGTCTTTGACCAAATCCACCAAGGCTCAACAACTCGCCTCAGAGGAAAACCGTTTATTCAAAACCTCATGCATGGAACTAAACTGTGACCAAACTCCTGGACTGGTAAGTATTGAGTTACATGGATTTGCTTGTTATCCAAAATAACTTTCGGATTTTCGAGGGAAAAAAGGGACGGGGTGTCTGTCAATTGGTGAGTTAGTGTAGCTTTGCATGTTTGATGAATGTATGGATGCTTTTCTGATTTTTGCAATCAATTAATAATATTCATTTAGCCTGGACATTCTTATCGTTTTAAAAAAGAAATCAAACAAAATACCATAACAATTACGTGGTAACAGTAAGTTTTGATTTGATCTTTTTGTTTACAGCTCTAAAAGCAGTTGGATTTGAGAAAACCGCAAGATGTTGGACGCAGTCCATCTGCACAGATACTTGAGATGCTGAAGTTTTCAGATTAACTTAACGACAGATCCAAAAAAATTAAAGGGTTCCAAATACAATTTCAGAAAGTTTGGACTTTTTTTTCAAGCAACCTTTTATGGCTTACTGGAGGGGTGAGGTTGCATTTTGTAGCTTTTCAAGCGGCCTTTGATGGAAGGAAAAGGGAAAAAAAATAGGGAGAAATCACCATTCTCTCATTACTTTAAACAAAACTGGGGGTTCCCTTTTTGGGGAGGGGCATGGCCTCTATTCCCCCCACACACACACAAGACTCTCCCTTGGATTAAAGAAATATCTCTCTTGAGGCTGTGAAATTTATTATATATTGTATAATATGTAATATTCAAACTTGAATTATTTCAGACAAGATTGTTTTCAGTGACATGAGACATTTCTCATGAACCACTTTGGTCCACCATATTTGATTTCAGGCAATGTCCAAAACCAAGTAGATGTATCAATTCAATGGGTGATAGCCAGATCTGAAGCTGGTACCTGGCAACACCCCTGTTATGGCTGAATATCAAAGATGGCAGACCACTAAGCATTATGGGATATGTGACGTGTTGAAGAAATCTATTATTTCCATTCTTTGAAATACTTCACCCTAAGCATAAGTTTGATAAATTTATGATTTCTGCTGTTACGGTTGTGAAGTTGATACCCATTTATTTCTTCCAAGTATTTTTGTTTTCTTTAAGTCTGTACTTTTTTATTTTAATTTGTATTAAAGTTATACAGACTTGGTTGCTGTGTATACATCAGGCAATATTGTGCTAGATTAGCAAGAGGCTTCTCAATACTGTTTTATTTTTAAGAGGTTTTTACTCTTTGCTATTTGTCTTTCACTGAAATTTTTTAATAAGTTCTTGCAAGAGAAATGTTTTAAACTGTGGCCTATATTATAGAATTGTATATAGTCAAGATTGGTCTGTGTGTGTGAAGACTAAATATAGATGTTAGAAACGTAACTGTTGGTTTGTGCTAAGTGGCACGATATTGTAGCTAGTATTTTGTTTTTAGTTGGGGAAGTTTTTAGTTGCTAAGTTCCTTCACGCACATTGATAATAATGCTTATACTTTATACGTTGGTTAATGTTCTTTTCTGTAGACTAGAAAATGTATTTCTGGAAATATTCTTGCCACATGCTCAGTTTTGAGACGTATGTTTCACCTAGCAGTACAAGAAATTATTCTTGGGAACAAGGAAACTTTTTAAATTAGGTAATTTGTTTTGGTGTGCACCGCTGTATATTATTGTCCAATGACAGACTATGATTGACGGGTTTTTTCGTGCAAGGTTGAATGTATATATCTGTGTGTCAAATAGTGTTGCTTTGAAAGTATCAGTGTTCTGTGAATAATTGCATCAAAAATATAATACAGTAGTAGCCATACCATGCTGCAAAACCGCAAATTCAGAATGTTTACCTCAAATGAATTCTACCCATCTTTAACAACTTCATCCTTACATTCTTCAAAAGTTAAATATTTTTGGTTTGAAAACTCTAGCTTTTAAGCCAAGTTAGCAACAAGTTTACCACTAGCTGGTACATTTTGGTCTTTTGTGGTTTTCAAGCAATACTGTTTAAGTGAAGGAGGTATACTGATCTTTTTGAGAAGTTTATATGAAAAGTTTTAAGTGGAATAAAGAAGCTGTCTTGTAAGGCTTAACTTCAAAACGCTTCGGCGTTTATGTGTAACTCTGACTTTAGTTATCGTTTTTGTAAAAGAAAAACCCTCATTTATTACATGTCCAGGCTTTTATTGTTTTTCATCGAAATTTTTGTTTCAGTTGTGTTTTCAAGTATGGCCGTCCCTGCGTTTGCAACAAAAAAGAAAGAATGACCTTTGAAGATAAATGCGCTCAATTTTAATTATGTCGTGTCACGTTCTTACCCATTGCAGTCAGATTTACCTCAATACATGTCGCATGCATGGCGCTAGACATTCTTGCCTGTCGGCCGTCTCGTGTACACTCGAAATAAGACTAATTGTCCCTATCGTGATAGGGGTACGCGGAAGGAATCTACAGTGTAGGGAAGAATACGAATGTTTATTTGCTTTTGACATTTTATTTGATCAGTACCTCGAGCTCTAGGTCCTCTCTCATCACAGGTAAATGCAGCGGCGCAAGCGGCATCATTTGGGCAGATAGCATCCCTAGGAAAACTAGTAATGGGGGGGGGAGTTTATGACCAGCCAGCCAAACTGTGTTGACCAGAAGAAACGATGTAGAATACAATTCCATGCCAAACTAACACAGCTGTTCATTTCACACGGCATGGAAACGCCTTGATGAAACAATGTCGGTCGTAACGTCTAGTGGTGAATCGGTGCTACCGTTGCTTGGGTCGATCGTTCAACTGCAGAAAAGTGCAACTGAAAGATCATAAGGGAATAAAAATGTGCTTCGCCGGTCTTAAACGTGCGTTTAAGACCGGCTCAGGAGAATGGATGTGACTAATGCCCGAGTCGCTGGCGAGGGCATTATCAGCGTTCGTTGCCTTGAGCAAGGTCTTAAACGTTAGTTTAAGACCATCCAAGCACCCATTTATAAGTACTTTTTATTCAGAGAGTCAAAAGGAATCAACATATGATGGATTTCCAACGATTTTGTTCTGAAAGTTTATTTTCCTTTTCCAACCCCCCCCCGTGTAGTTGTCAAATAGAATCTTCCTCAATGAACTTGGCGCGGCGCGCGTCGCGTGCTCACAGACTGCGGACCAATCAGACCTGATTTAACTCTTTCGTATCCATTGATTTCCATTATATTAAATGGAGATCAATGCTCGTATCCATGTGCCAGTGTATGATTTACGCAGCGGACATAATCACTTCTCAGCGGGCATTATCAAAATTAATGCGTAACGTGATGCGTTTCGACCAATAGGAATAGAAAAACTGACCCAGGTATTTATAAATGTAAGTTTAAAATTTATGAATGTAAAACAGCCACAGAAAACGAGACTAGTACTAACAAAGCGACCGGGCTAGGTTTCGCGGAAGTTGAAATCATCTGCAGAAATGCATCAAAACAACAACAGCAGTCACAACAAAGAAAGAATACACAAGAAAACAAAGAAAATATCTCTTTTTACTTCTTGAGTAAGACTGGAGGAAGAATAATTGACTTAATTCGCATTGTGAGCGTTAAACATACTTCATTTGTACTTCTTTTTCTAAGAAATTAACTGCTGAGGCTAGTCTATGTAGGCACTGACGAAACAAAAACTGGCACTTCAGTGGGTGCATGAGCAGGTGTCTACTCCTCAGCTCATTAATGAGCAGAAATGACAAGTCTCAAACCACCTGCGACTATAGAGTTCCACTTGAGATTAATTTACTCCCTCCCTAAACCAACAAGAAAGACTACCATCTGACACTTAGCAAATTTACACAACTGCCTAGTACAAGCCAAATAGTGTTTCTGATCTTGTGCGTTGTTGCTATACAAACGTAACGGTGAACAAGTTTGATATTGCGATAACACCATGCAAGATATGTCTCTTTTTTGAGTAGGCCTAAGCGTTGTTCTTGAAAGAACTGGGGGTTACTCAACATTTCGGACAGTATGCTTTGCCCGTCTTCGGGAAACTGCAAAGGTTCCAAGGATGAAGCAGCTTATAAAGTGTCTGGAGGTGGTGAGATGTAAAGACGAGGCTGCTAAATCAGGATCCCGGAAACAAGGGTAATCAAGCAGAACATGGGATGCTGCTGTCTCCTGACGACGGGCAGAGTCCGAAACGTTGAGTACGCTCTGGTTCCTTTCAGAACCACACACTGCACGGTACTATACCGAAAACCTCTTTACCTAATTTGTCACCTTCACTGTTAAAATTAAGCTTCAAAGCTCATCTTAATGTTGAACACTTCACATTACAGTAACTTATTCAATACTCTGCAGTGCTTTTCGACACGCAAGTGCTGAAACCTATAAAATTGTTAATTTCAGAAATGTGAGATACATGTACAAGTGATTACAGCGTTCAACCAAATGGCTATTACCTACAACACTATCATTCTTTTGCAATTCAAATCCTTGAAAAAAATTTCAATTAAAATCCGGTGTTTCGAAATCTGTTATTTATAAGGGTCGGATCTGTCCCACTGGGGCAGAGCCAACACCGCCCCCAACGGCCTGTGAGAGCGTAGCTGCCACTCCTGCTGATGCGGCTGCTGCTCCTACTGCCCCTGTACTTTGTACATCTTTTCGTTTGGACACAAACTTCACGGCGTATAACTTGGGTAGATACACGCAAACGAGGGTTAAATAACCGTTTAGTAATACCGCTGCGCACAAGGTTGCCACTTTTTGTATCACCGCTATGGCTGTCACGTAGACGGGTACCGTAGCCAGGCACACGACTAAGGTGGAGTACACGCTCGCGGCAATGAACTTGGACTCGTTGTAGTTGTCTGGAACCCGCCTCGTCCTAAAAGCGTAGTAGCAACAGACCAGGATAAGAGCGAGGTTGTAGACACAAGATGCAAGAAATTCATAGCTGAAGGTGCAGTAGAGTTCTACATAGTTGACCGGGGTCACGGGTACAGTTACCTGCGCTTGTACGGGACTGGCACAGGTTGAGACCACGATTATAACAATCTGTTGATACAAGCAAAAAAATACACGAATATCCAATTAAACTCTAATACATCACAATCCCGTTTGGCTTTGACAACGGAGGAAGGAATAGACAAAACACCTGTCGTGTCACCATGGCAACTAGTGATCACCGACAGAACATACCATATAATACTTCGTGTCGGTTTGATATGTGTTTTTGAGTAATTTTGGTGAGTTATTTCTGTCCAGTTTGGAGAGTTAGCAGAAGACGAGTTGACAAGCTGACAGACAAACCGGTGAATAGAGAAAATAAGCAACCATACAAACCCCAAATATAACAAACAAACAAACACTAACAAAAAAAATTGTCTGTTAGGCTGTGTGACGTCAATATGTCGATTATATCCACAAGAGACAAGCTCGTTTTCTGTGTATTCATGCGTGGAATGTAATTTCTAAACGACTGCAACTTCAATAAGAGAAATTTCAAGAACCGCTGAAATAATTTCAGAGTACAGAATGATGATAACAATGTGGCAGGTGCAGCAATTGTTTAGACACTAACACTATCACAATAGCAGTTTCAAAGTAACGTTGCAGGAAATTGTGCATAGACCTGGTTTTCTCCAAATTCAATGGGATCGTTGATGGTTGTTAACCACTAGCAGGTGCACGTGTACATTCGACGAGTTAATGGAGTCTCGCTTTCGATCATAGTACAAGTTTCGTTTTCGTGGAATAGTTCCTTGATTTCCTGCATGGGTCTTCGTTCAACTGGTTGTGTGCGGATAACTGGGTCAGTAGTATAATTTCAACAACTTCTTTTCACACTAGCAAAATAGACGCCAAGGTTCAAAATAATTATTTTATCGATCCAACCCACTGGCCAGTGCGGGAGATGATTCAAGCCCAGTCAATAGGCAATTATTATATGGCGAATGTGTTAACCCCTGAGGCGACATGACGCAGAATGCTCGCGCTGCCTATCAATTTGCTCAGTGCAGTATGTGCAGCCCAGGCATGATCGGTTGCAGATAACCGCCGGTAAAGAACGGCATAGTCCCCATGAGCCCAGCAAGGATTCTCGCTTGTATTTGCATGGCAACGAAGACGGAAATTCGAAATAAGCAGATGAAATTGAAAATGGCAGGAATGAACTCCGGTGTGATTTATTCGTAGCTCAGAGCAGGCGTTGGTTGGATACCTGATCCAGATATACCATGGACGTATAGTCATGCTTTACTGACACAGTTCAACAGACTCCGTGTTCGCTATTTCGTTCATTTCCGCTAAATCATTATGGGCCAGAACAAACGTCTCAAAACTAAAGAAAACAGTGTAAGTGGTTTCAGAATACACAGAATACAAATGCATCCAGAATGTAAAAAAGTGGAAGTTGCAAGAGTGCAGCTACTTAAAGTATGAGGCATGCTTGGGGTCATGATCACCCGGACCCGACGTATTCTGCTTTGCAACCTTTTGGTTGTTTGATCAGAGTAGATAGATGTATGACGGCATACACAGCCATGATGATCTAATTGTCTTTGTTTGTACATTTCAAGGCTTAATTACAATCACCCATGGTCAATATTGATATTGTAAAGCCATTTCGGGACGTGTTTATATGCGGGAATGTTTCGTTAGCTTTCCCCTCTGCTTTGTATTTGGTAAAATAATGTGAAAAGTCTGAATTTCTTTCCATTTTACTACATGTATAATGTCCCTTGGATGTTCCAACGTTAAGGTCAGGATGACTCAGTTTGCATCCTCTTAATCTCGTTTATAATTGTATTTATCTTATATAATAAATGAAAGAGCAGCGTAATCTCTTCACTGGCTCAGCTAAGTTTTTCTTTGTAAAATAGATTCCCTACTAATATGTTATGTGAAAAAACAATCATTTCAATTTTTATTTTGTATTTATTTATTTCTCCTGACTTTGCCTGGCAATTAATTACTTGGTAAAGTTTCAACAAATTCATTGTTCGAAAACTTGCTCATTAAGATTCAAGGACGGAGGCTATTCCTTTGGAGACACAAGATGCACTGGTCGTTGACGGTGTCATGGAATAATTTCATTAACAAATCTGTTTTCGAGTTTCGGTTTTCAATCAATGTCAATCCAATCGGTTTCAATCAATTTGTGAAGAGTTTCTATTGACGTAAAAGGCGAAGAATGGAGGTTTTCTGTCGTGTCTCTGTTATTTCCTCTTTCAATGTGCAGGTCCTTCAGATTTTCATCATGGAAGAATGTAGCTGTTGTCATCTACCAATTTAATTGTTAGTTCATGTAAAAGGCAATCATAATATAAGGCAGCAACCGGAAAATTCCTTGCTTTTTTCCCGATTATCAAAGCTACGTCCAGTGTGATTAAGCCCACCCACGCGTGTGGGCAAACAACCTCATTAAATTCGATGAAAACCCGTAGCCAACGTAAAACGTTGAATTCTTTTCATGAGCCTCATTTGATTTTAGTAAAATTGAAGGTTAGCGAACTGCGTCATTTAGAAACAGTTAAAATATGAATCGTTCCCGTAGTGCATGATTTGCCGTCAATTTCAACTAGTCTCGTGAACTATGCTATTCAAAGTACTAGATTTAATTAAAGTATTGAACTTCTGAAAGTTACTCTTTGTTATGTTATTGTAATCTTATTAGTTCCTTTTTAATCAATCTGACTTTGTGTATTGTTATTTTGAATAGCTCTGAGAGACTAGTCAGACAATTTTCAACAAGGACGTATCGTACAATTTAGAAAAGTTGAGGGGATGCGTTATAATAACGTTGGCATAGGATTCAAAACTTCTGGCGCGAAAAAAGTTTCCTTTTCTTATTAGCTGTAACATTTCTAATAACAATTCAGACAACTCTCGTGCCATAACTTTATCAAAGTGAATACGGGCATTTCACAAAAGTGCAATAGAGCAGCAAGTACCCCCAAATGGTCCCTACTATCCTACATTGGCAAAAACCTGCAGATCTTAACAAAAATGCTTCAGCGAGAAAATTGTGCGCATCATCTTACGCTACGCAAGCGAAGCAATGATTGGAATAGTTGAGTTTAACAGCCCCCGCACTGCAGAAGCTGTGGTGTTAAATTGGTGGCGATTTAACACCAAAGTTTTTGTAGTGAATCCCAATGGGATCGTACAAGCAGCTATTCCCTGTCAACCTCGTACAGAGGGACCTGCAACATCTTTGAGAATACGTAGTTTATGGCTACAATCGTTTTACCCACAGACCGGATATCATGATTCCTCGCTCATAAGCCTGCATACCCCGTACGCGTGTCATCATACATGTACTTTTCATGCTCGATGCAGACGTTAACGTAACCCCTCCAATTGAATTAAAGATCCAGATGGAATTTTTTAATCAATTCGGGCCCAGAGTTGGCAATCTCATTATACATCCAATTCTTACGAATAGTCAATTCCATCTTTCCATTTCTCCAGAAAGATCTTTCTGAAGTTACATATTGTTTCGTTCGTTGACTATTTTTAGACATAGACAGTCGACTACGTAACTAAGCGAGAATATGTTCCGGAGGCAGCAGACTCAAAAATTCTTTTCTCATCTTCTTGATTATTAAGCACCTAGTAGTTTCCCTCTGGTTTGTTTTAATGACAAATCTATATGTTGGATTTGTGTATGCTCTGAAAAACATACGACAAAGAAGGAAAACAGTATGAGAGTCCCGTTGGAATGAGGATAAATCTTGATAAAACTGCAAAATTATGTTAGAAAATTAGTTTTTAAATGAACTGGCCGACCACTGATCCATGATCTTTTTAAAAATCTCTGGATTTTGTAAAAATCAAGCTACCCCATCATTTGGCAGACTTCAGAATCCAACTTCAATGCCATCTCCAATGTTGGTTAAAACACCGTGCATAAAGCAAACACTACCCCTTTCGATTCCAATCTAACCTCAGCGTGAATGCTCTCCGCGGAAGCTTCATCACTCGGCCTCACCATTAACTGAGCAAAACCGAAGATCCAGTCACTCTTGGATTCTTCCCCGCCTCCTTCCACCTCCAATCCCATCTGCACTCAGGACGTTGAAGCAGTCAAGCAGTTCATGTACCTAGGCTCAAGCTTTCTTCTGACTGTTCTTCAGAGGCAGAAATTCTACGGCGTCTGCAGCTCCCCAGAGGGGCATTTGGGGGATGTCTCCAATCTGGCACAGCACCAAGTTTAAAACCAAGACCAAGCTCCACCTCCTAGACTCTACCTTTTCCCCAGTCCTAATGTGTTGCAGTGAGACCTCGACATTGACAGCTGTCTTAGCCAGGAAGATCGACGCCTTTCACAGGACCTGTCTCCGCACCATCCTTGGGATTCACTGGCATGACTTCATCACCATACCAACGAGGAAGTTTAAAGACGGGCCGGCAATGCCCCTCCTGCGAGCACTACTATCCAGAGGAGGAAACTACAGCTTTTTGGCCACGTCGCCCAGCCGGCTCCCAGAGGGAGTTCCGGCACGGCAGATCTTGCTAGCCACCAGCAGGCCTCCACCACACGACTAGTGCCGTTCTCGTGGACACCCCTTTACCTGGGTGCGCCAGGTTCGACCACTGCCCCACTTGATGGACCCGGCTCCAAACTGACGGGCCTATAGAGAGTTGGTCACCACGGTCATTTAAATTGTCCATGCGATGCCAAGTCAAGTCAAGTCTCAGCTGTCATCCTAACGGAGGTTCAAGTGTAGCCTGAAACCTATCACAACCACCTATTAACGAGTTACCTTGATATTCCTTATGGACGTTTGTGTCCTTACCTTTTCTACATTGATTGAGACGGGAGAGGGATGCAAGTCATGGAGAAACGATGATCGTCTTGGAATAAAAAACTAAATCACACAGCTCATGGGGGACTAACTAGTGGGTGAATACGGTAAACAAAAGTCTCACTTGATATTTTCAGGAAATATGGATTTAACTGGAACTTTGAGCAGGCCTACATTTCATTCACTGGCATAACTGAGTGAACCAATCACCATGCATGCATTGATGCCCACGTTTTATTCTTTACGTACCCTTGAATTTGAGGAATGAGAAGTAAAATCGAGGTTTTATGCTCTTTATTCTTGTCCTTGTGTAATCTGTGTGCATTGATAACTGGATTCTCAATAATCTCAGGATAATTTTATTTGATCAGTAGTTGTTTTGGGCAAAGAACACCGTAAGAATAACACAAAGAACACAAATTTTCTAAGAATGTCTTTGTTGAGAGTGGTGATAGTGTTGAACCTTCATCAGAAATCTCCATGAAAAGCCCCACTCGTTAGTTTTTAAAACTCTGCCTGGGTTTATCGCGAATATTGGAGTAAGTTGCATTCTTACCTGAACCAGAATCAGCACGCCAGCTATGGTCAGAAGCTGCCTAGGACTGACCCATTTAGGACGTCTGACCGATACCCGACTGGCCTTGAAGATCCTGTAGATGCGGTTAACCTTGAGAAGAGTTGGTGCATACGTCAGGGTGAAGCTGAGGGAGATGACAGCTTCTGATGCCAGACAGGTCCACTGGTTGGGTTCAAGGAGAAGCAAGAAGACAGCCAAGAAGGCAAGGACCACACCAAGCAGAACGATAGTGCTTAGTTCACGGCTTGCAGCTTTGATCAGAAGCTTGTCTCGGTAGTACACCATACCAGCAGCCGTCAAGATGTTCAGTAGGAGCCCCATGACGGAACACACAAGGATGCTGATAACTATTGGGTCTTGGAAGCTAAGACTGGTTGGGATGATATCCTCGCAGAAGCTGCGATTGGCATTTGGCCAAGCTGTGATTTCACAGGGTACACACTCACTGGCTTTGACAACAATTTCATTGTCATTACACTCTTGGCAGAGCCAGCAACACTTTTCTTGGGATGGAACGAGTATGAAACCTGGGGAACAGTCAGGGATGCAAGTGGATCGAGGAATCTCGGAGGAACCACCCTGCCACCGGATTAGATTGTCCTGAATTTGTAGCTTTGTGGTCGTGTTATGCGAGTCCCAAAGGCCAATCTCAATGCTGTCGTACTCTCCATTACCTATCTTCTGGTAGTTCTTTAGGACGTATTTTCCGGGTGGGTCGGCATTCTCGTCAAAGAACAGTAGTCCACCCGTCGCAGTGAAATTGACTCTGAGTAAATAGGTTTTCAGCACTTTTCCAGATATGCTTTCAATTTCAGAACAATCTATCTTCCTTGGGCACAGTTCTTTGAGCAGAGAATCGAGAGCGTATGCAAAGGCGTAGACACCATCAACTACCGGGGATACCACGAAGTCACTGCTTGGGCTATCTGGGAAAACTCCAGGGCAGTTCGAGTCGTTTGCACGGCATCCATTTTCTTGGCGCTTTCTTTGCGTGTACTTGGTAAACCATGAGCTCACAGAGTCTGTGTAGGGTTGCAATTTTGCGAAATAATCGTCGAACGGCGGGACAGTCTGACTGAAGAAACGTGTGAAGAGTGAGCCCTGTGCAATGTCGGCAAAGCCTCGCTCGCTCAAGTCAAATCCCCAGTCATCACCACCGATCCAGGTAATATCAAGGTCTGGCTGTTCGCTCTTGACACGCTCCAGTACGGCATTGGCTACCTGTAGGGCTGCAAACATGACCACAACTTTGGCATATCTATATTTGACCAGTTTGGCCACAACTTCTGCTAATTCCTTCTCTGTTGGGTAATGATTTACGGGTGAAGTAAAGGCGATACAGATGTCCTTCTGGTCAGCGAGTACAAGCAATTCTCGGGCACCGTGGAGACCATAGCTATCGACTGAGTGAATCAGGGCGATGTAGTTCCACTGGAAATGGACTATCATATCAACGATGGCGCTAATTTGATGACGGTCGGGCGGGACGGTGCGGAGAAAGTATGGAAATCTTGCTTTGTTGCTCAGCTCGTTGCTAGACGCCCAAAAGGACATGATTGGTACATGGAAGAGTCCCGTAAGCTGAGCTACTGGGATACTCGTAGCGCTTCTGGAGGTTCCTATTATACCAATTAACTCATGCTTTGACTGACCTTGAAACAAGGTTATGTTAGATGAGAGTGCCCAATCTGGGCAGGCATCTTTGAATGCATCCGGTGAGATTTCCTCCAACATCATGAGTGACATCCAGAGGGCAACGTCTTCGTTCCGGCAGTCGTCTCTGATATCAAAGCCAAGGGTGATGTTAGGTAAGACGTCGTCTCGGCTGTTGATGTCCCTGACTGCCCATACCATAGCCTCGGCGTGAACTACACCACGAGGGATGACATCCGTGTCACAATGATCGGAAAGGCTTCCATGAAGCGACAGTAAAGCTCCTAAGATGAAGTCACCGGACTCGCGGTAGACCGTGCACGCTACTGCATCATCGGCCAAACCAGAATGCAAAAAGACGGCCAATACGACCAGGCAAATCACAGTCGCTTTATTCATCATCGCGATGGAATGACGCCACGAGAAAACGCGTCCGCTCTTTGCAAGGTTTGCGAAGGGAATAATAACAAATGAATAGCAGAGGCGAGTTTTTATGGACAAGGAAACACAGGCAGAAAGCACATCATTACATTTCTGGACTTATTACTTTTGTTAGCAGAGAACGAGTGGTTTTTATTATACCGTGGCTTTAGCATGATTAAACTACCGGTTCCCGTGTGTCATTGTCATGCTGATGATGACTGCTCATCCACAGAATCATCAAGCATAGATCTCACGTGATATTCGATCTACCGTGCAACGAAACCTCAGCCAAACAAGTGCATGAGGCCTCTTGTTTCACTAGTAGATGGTCGAGGTTTGATCACCTTTGGAATATTAACATTTATCTCAGTTCGGTATTTCATCTATTTAATTTTTGAAATCAGCGTACACCATAGATATTTGCTTAGTTAATGGAGCAAATTCCCGGCGGACTTAGCGTACAATTTCCCTCTAACATCCATCCTTGATTGAATAACTGTTTGCAAACATAACAATGATAAATTTGTCCGAGCAGAATGAGCTGGGAGTATTCTGTGGCTTTTGGAACGGTCCAAAATCATTAAATTTCAATAACAAAACGAAGGAAGCGTGTACGAAGTGTTGCTAAATACACGACTTTGTGTTCGTTATGACAAGGCAAACTGTCGCAAGCAAGCCTTGATTATTAATCTGGTCAGTTTATTTCACATTATTGCGCTGTTTCGATGAGAATTGACATAACATGCGCCACATAAGGCACACATTTTCTTCTTTGGTTGTACTTTCATGAAATGTAATTGATTTCCCAAAAGGCAAGCAAAAAATAAAAACAATTATGTCGTGAAGTGCATTATTCAAGGGATATTCAATGAGGTACTTCCTAATCCCCAAGTTATTGGCTTTATTATGGTGATTGGTAGATATTCAGTTGTTTGCCTGGTAGGTCACTCTCTCTGTCATTTTAACAAATTTGTAGCAATTCTCCACAGCCCATTGCGTTGCCTGTGGGTTTTCCATTTCTCTATGTGCTGGATATTAACTTAATAACAAGCCCAAAAAGGACGAGCACCCTTGCATTCCCTCTTCATCTGTTCGTCCACCGGTGAGCTCACTTGGCCATTGCTTTCGTGCTTTATCTCGGTGATGCAGGGACACAAATAAATTTGACAGTAATTTTACTTCAATATCGTTGTAATTTTTATCAATGATATTTCAATCGGCTTACTAATATTGAACTGAAAATATAGGCCGTACCCGGCTGCGTTTATAAAAATTCACAAAAAATATAACGCGTCGCGCTCAGTGAGAAGTGCTGCTATTATAAATAGCGCCCCCTATTGACGGGCACCAAACAATAATAAAATTAAATACCCAGTATTAGGTCAGAGTTCACAATATCACGTGTAAATTTCGCGCTCTTTAAATCGTTTGGCGCTGAACGGAAGAATACACGTTTTCCTTGGGTTTATTTCGTGAAAAAAAATTTCATTTACCATGCCTGGAATTGAGGACTGGTTGAACTGTCCACTGGACATCGTTCAGGGTTTATTCGGTAAGATTATTAATCAACAGACGAAGGTTGTTCCTCGGAAAATTGTCAATTTTGACCTTCGTTCGCGTTGAGGGGCATGATGGAGGCCGTCATGGCAGGCCTTGCTTTCTTTGTACCTTTCACGTTAGGCCTGAGCCTACTAGGTTGTATGTGTTCTTTGTTCAGCAACTTTGAATTAAAAACATCTGGATAGGTGATCAACTGGCATGACTGACAATCTGGAGCATGGTCATGCTTAGTTCTACTAAGTGGAGTGCTAGTATTCCTCGCAAAAATTCCAAAGACTCACGAAAAATACCTCTATCACCACAGGCTACTGGCTTCCATAAATGCCACTGTCAAACGGTTGGGGCTTCAGTGCTATATCTGACTTCAAAATCTGTCAAAATCCGACGGTTTTGTCTCGGCAGAGTCGGCACATATGAGAATTGTTTTAATCTTACTAAATGAACGTGCGTGGTGCGTTAGTATGACGATCCCGTCCAAATCGTTAAAAAGGAATACTAACGCTCCACTTAACATGCTTAGTAGAGCTAGATCATGTTGATGGTTTATTAGGCTCACTGATCTGCATCTAGAAGTGGAATGTGTTTTAACCTTTCTTCTAGCCCCACTAGTGTGGCACGGACTCTCACTCCCGCTCCATCCTTAGCCACACATCCGTTATCCCCACTAGTGTAGCACGGACTCTCACTCCCGCTTCATCCTTAGCCACACATCCGTATACGCAATTTCGTGTTGGCGTACTGAAAATTTTCGGCGCACCTACTTATCATCGTTGGCGCAATTTCTTTTGCACACAGAGATGATCCTTAGCCTCTCCCTTTTCTTAGTGCCATTGATTGAATGATTTCATGCACGTTGTTCTGGTATTTTTCAGTCTTTTTGCCTTCACCCATTCAATCTCACGGATTCGCTCTCACAGTCACCATCTTTAAAATAAGGTCGTTGAACATTACATCACTTGACCCCTCAACAGCTGTTCCATGTCAAGAATCTAAACTACTGCCAAAGTTTTGGAAGAGCCCATTGGCACAAGTAGTATCTTATCGCTCAGTCTGTGTATTAGATATGTCTTTTCTCATATGAATGCGTTTCAGTATTCGTTGACATCTAGGTAACATTTAGCTTTCTGTTCTTTCTAGATGTCACTAATAAAAACTGGTCCAACAAGGTGACAGAATACTTCAATAAGAAACTTCAAGACAAAGACAGCTTGGAATGGGTGAGAAAAATTCCTGGATAATTGATTAGAAGACAGTGTACAAAATAAGTCAGCAATATGTCAGCAGGGTAGTCACCAAAGCATAATCAGTATACATTTGAAAGTTGTCAGCAGTACTTATTGTCAGAACTTTTCTTTGATACTTAGGTGCCGTCACTGAATCATACATCTCTTCATCTTCTCAAAGCGAACACCTTGGTGCGATTTCGTTGTATGATTCAGGATATGTATGATCCTGAGTTTTATCTGGGAGCATATGAAGTTGTTGACAAGACATCTGGGCAAACTGTAAGTATTAAAACCCACACTTTGAAGAACTTTTTCTCTGTGTTTACTGATTGTTTTCTCACTTAATAAAATACCCTTTCCGTCCATCTTCCTGCACAGACAATAAAATCTGGGACGTTTCAAGACCTTGCTGAGTGCACTCAGAACCAACGGCTGAACTTGGAATCGTCAAGGAATGTCACCCTTGACAGACAGACATTCTACTGTGTCCCCGTGCCTGCTGAGACAGAATGGGTCAAACAAATATCCTTTACTCTAAACCAACATATTTGTTGACACAAAAAACAGTGATTTCAATGTTCCTTTAGCTTTTGTGTGATAATTCTAACTTGACATTGAAGTTAGATTGAAAGGTATATTTTTCCTTAATCTGAATTTCTAAGCCTTTGCTGAAAACAGTCGATACCAGACCTGTGACCCAATTACTTCACAGAGTTCACGAGTCAAAAGGGCACTGGAGGTCGATGACACCACTGTGTCATCAGCACAACCAATTTCAAACCAGTCTGGTGACCATGACACTGATGTAACCATGGAGACCTCAGATGTCAGCCAATTTGATAAGAGAACAAGAAGGTCAGAGGCCACAGGTCACGGGTCAATGACACCAGTTGACCTAAACTTTCCTTTACCTGAGGAAAAGGGGCCCGCCTGTATGGTCAAGGTTTGTGTACTTTTTCTGAATTTTTGATTTTTAGATGTTCATCAATGCTTACATTTCTGTATTTGGCGCTGCAAATTGTTCTTGAATATCAAACACAATGACACATTTTTTCTTTTGCACTATTACAGGTGTATGATCATTTTGAGTCATTCCGTGTGAATGATATCGTTGAGTTCATTGGAGTTTTGTCTGTTGACCCCGAATTGGCTAATTTACCCGGGCAAGACAATAATGGGTAAGACATCAGCAAAATTGATGAAGTGAAACAAAGGAATGAATTTCAGTGCTTCTTCATGATCATGATGCTGGAGTAAGTTATTACACCCACTGCACTAGGGAATGTAAATGGGAAAGCCCAACTCTTCACGTTTGAAATATTTACTTCAGGAGAGGTTTTAAAGTGATTTCTCACAAGTACAATGAATTTCTAGTTTCTTGTGTCTCAGTACCAGAGTGTGGGCCTGGCAGTGCTTCTGTTTTGTTTTATGTTATATCCTTGTCACTTTATTGTCTGGGTCTTTTTCCTGGCACTTTGTAACCATAGGAAAAGAAACTATATAAATTCTGTTGTCATTATTTTGCCCCTTGAGTTTTGGAAATTAGATGGGTCTTTGTCTCGACTATTATTATTCATATTATTCAAAGAGTGCAAAAAGACTTGAAGGAAGTGCACTTAAGATATTCGATTTAAACTTTTTTGTACTTAAGATATTAAATTAAAAAATGTTGTCCTATTCCTGTCCTTGGCTCCATGAGAAGTGGACTATCTTCCGCAATTGACGGAGCTGACGAAATGGAAGGAATTGAAGAGCAAACTGCACATTCTCCTCCACCTTCACTGGTACCCCGTCTTCATGCAGTTATATCACACAAGCTGCAGCACATTAACCCCATGTTACCAGTTAGTCTGGAGTCAGAAGAAGGTAACATTTGTAAGTATTCTTTTTGGTATTCACTGATAAATATCCGTTGCAGTATTGCGGACAGAACTTGTAGGAAACAGCATTGTGCACTTGCAGGGCCCAAATTTTACTGCAGCGTCTGGCTTGTGATATGACTGTAGCAAATGACTGTAGCCTTGTCAAGGGTAGAATTCAATATGAAATGTGGTCGTGACTTTTAGCCCAAACTGCTGTGTGGAAGTATAATTTTCAAGTCAGAAAACTTTGAGTCCAATAATATTTATTGTAATGGCATTCGCTACACATTTCTTTTCCAGTTGTGCAAAGCATGATGGGAGAATTGGGTTCTGTAAGGGATCAGCTCAGATGTCTCCTGCAGCAGGTTTTGTTTGGGGATTCCCTTTCTGCTGACTACCTCCTCCTCAATCTTGTGTCTTCTGTGTAAGTAGGAAACAGGTGGTTAATTTATTTGACTTTAAAATAAAATAAGAACCATGTGCCCATAGTGTTTACTCTTTTGAAAATGTGACAAAGTAAAGTTGTAAGACAGCAAACTTGACTACGAATTGGACTGATTGGCTAGTATTTCAATGATCACAGTTTGCATATATTCCAATGATCATGGGACAGGTATGCAAGAAGAGATGTGGTTGCTCTTGGGAAGTTCACTGTGAATCTGATTGGTTGCCAAGAATCTGGATTCAGCCAAATGCTGCAAGGTTTACTCAGCCAACTTGTTACCAAGGTAACCTATCCTTCCATTATTCTCATACTTCCCTGAAATGTTTGTTTTAATGTCAACGTAGCTTCTTTGTGATGCATGAATGTAACTTGAGGAGTGTTTCATTCTAATCAGAAATATCTGTTGCTTCCATCCTCACGTATTCCAGCTTAACATTCTGGACATTGTTATCATTTTCTGTCATTTAGTTTCACCTGCTTCCATTGTCCCTTCAAAACATGAACAGCCTGCGATTGACTCCTAAGAAGGACTATACTGCCAACAGGTTGAAGAGTGGAGTGTTACAGCTGAGTGATAGAACCCATGTATTGCTTGATGAGACTGCACTTCAACCTGGCCAACTAGATACAAATGGTAAATATGCCATAAAGGATTTATTAAAGCTTCTTGCATTAGATGGATTATTGAAATGAAGAGACAGGTGTGCAGTACTTCTCCACTTTGTGACCAAGCAATTAGGTTATTTCCTCTTACTTGACTAATTCATTTATTTGTGTTATGACCTAGGTGTTCACAATCTGGCTGCTATTGGGAATGCCATTTCTTGGCAGAAGGTGGATTATGATTTTGAGTTCCACAAGACGGAATTCAAGACAAATCTTGTCTTCTTGGTCACATCAGAGGGCAAGTCATTGCTACCAGTAAGTTGATCCAGATATCTGGTAGTGAGACTTAAGACCTGACACTTCTAAGTAGTTCCTTCTCTGAGGGTTGTGCCTCTGTCTTGCTTGGGGAGTGTCTTGGTTTTCATCATAAGGTTTCAGGTACATTTGGATCACTCATTTGACTGAGGATTAAAATGATGGCCAGGGATGTTAGAATGGCAGGTAGGGATGCTTCTCACACAGTAAGAAACAGGCGTCTGTGATAGCAGAGTGGCTCAGGCTGTGAGGTTCACTGTAGTAAGCCTTTTGCAAGTAAAATTTCAATAAAATCAGGTGCACTGAGTTATCTGCTTACACATAAACATAACAATTTGAATTCCCCAGACAAAAAGACACTGTTGCTATACCTCGTGATTTGAGGCAAGCTTTTGCATAGCGACCACCATCCCTGGAATGGACTGGTTCCTATGTACACTTCTTACCCAGTGAAAACAGTGTATGAGTGCAAGGCCTCTCTCATAAGCAAAAGCTTGCTCCAAATCACGTGGTATAGCAACAGTGTCTTTAGTATGGAGAAATCAAATTGTTTTGTTCAAATTTAAAGAACTCAGTGTGTCAGATTTTATTGAAATTTAAGTGGCCAAAGTCTTATTAGCAAAGATCAATTCTGTGTCTTACTGGTAACTGAAACGAATTGGGTTTATACATTTCCTGAGGGTGAACCGTTCATTTGATCATTTTCTTTTCAACAGCATGATTGTCAGGTGGTACTTCAACCCAAGACATCATTGAACATTGCTGATGTCCAGAGGGGAATCCATCAGTTGATCAGTTCAGGGAGTGTCAACCTCACTCGAATCAGGACTTACCTTGGAATTATTCCATTCATTCAGTACAACCTGACAGAGGAAATGTCCAAGGTACAAGAACAAACTACATTTGTGACCTTAAATGCAATCCCCTGAAACAGCTATTATCTAGGAAAAAAGTAAAAAAAAGAACAAATAAGAACACAATGTACCACAGATTCGATAAACTTTTCCTTGATACATTTTCTACCACAAGCAATTGAAATGTAGTTCCAGCCACTAAAATCTCCAGGAGTCCCAGACCTCTCTTGAATTTAAAAGATTCCATTTTTAATACCACGTTTGATTTTCAGTAAACACAGTTGCTTTCAAATCATTGATTTTCAGATTGTTGAACAGGACTTTGTGGAGGCACGGAAGTCTGATCCTAGCCAGATGACACAGGAAGATTTCCACTCTCTCTTGATAGTAGCAAGGTGAGTTGATTCCCTCCCTGGCTGCTATCTCCCACCCCTACCCTGCCACCAACTCCCCACCCCTGGTCTGCACCCCGCAACCTTGGGGTAAACAAAGGCTGTAAATATTCCCTAGCAGAGCTTAACTCTAACAGTCCTCGATCCTGCAATTTCAATATAATTTTATATACACCCAAGGGGGTTAGGGCTAAGGCTAGGCCTCTGTCATAACCAGTGTCATCAAAGACATAAATGACAGAGAGGATATTTACCAGGCAATGGGAACAAAAGGATGACAGTTGTCCTTATTCATTAGAGTCACAGGTTTACGAAGTTTGCCTTGTTTTGCTAGATTATTTGGGAAATGGATGATATTGCTTTTGAAGGAAAGGAAACGTGGGGTTTAAGAGGAGAACTTTGTACCGGTTTTGTGGGGGTATGGAAATGTATTGAAAACGCATTACCAACAATATTTAGTCATTTTGTTTTAAGCATGTTTTGTGTTTTTCCTTTGTGGGCAGAGGAGTTAGTGAAATAGACAGAACAATTCAGAATATTTGAAATACTTAAGATTATCTTTGTCAGGATGTTGTGCTGTTGTTTTTCTTGATCACTGGATGAAACCACGGTACTCGTTCTTGTTCTTTTCCTGTCATTCCAGGTTGCTGAGTGTTTCCATGGGCCACAAATCTCTGACCAGAGATATTTGGGAGAGGACAAAACGAATGGAACAAGAACGTAAGATAAGACTGAAGAATGCATCCTCTCAACAATGAAGAAGTCGATCAAGAGCCTTTGATGGAAATTAGTAGACTGGTCACCGGGTGACATTTGTCCTGAAAATTTTAACTGAGGGGTCACTTTTAAAGAAGACATTGTAGAGGAAATGTTGACATACAGACATAAAGTTCTTGATACTTTCCAAATTGTAACCCAGTGCCAGTCTAACTAAACGAAGATGAATAGAGAGAATGATTTTCAAAAATCAGGCTTAACTATCTTTTTCTCATCCAAAATTTCTCCCCAGTTTGTACCAAACGTCGATAACACCTGCCTGTACTGATGTCATATTTGAGTTGCCATATCTGGAAAACCAAACCTTTCGAGTTGATTTCAAAATTTTCACTGATGATTTCGTCTTTAACAATTCTGTACCACGTGTACCTTTTGACTGGCGTAAAGATGTGTATTCTTCAAATGTCAAGTGTGTAAAATATGGCATCTTTAGTAACATTCCTGGAGTGATTTGCTTGTAGTAACACAGAGCTATGTTGTGGTAAAGTTCACTTCTATAGTTCATTGCACGTCAAATAAAAAAGTGCATGAACAGCAAGACTTGAAATTTTGTCCTTGTAAGTTCTTTCCAGAAGTGCTCCGGTGCCCCTGGTGTTTTCATTTGATTTACTTGGTCGCAGATTTACTAAACAAAAACATCTTTGCTACTTTTTTAGCAGTGTAATAGGGATTTAATATGGTTTTAACTC
The DNA here is from genome assembly GCF_001949145.1 of Acanthaster planci. Next base: position 978,644 of record NW_019091412.1, read on the forward strand.
CCTTGGTGTACAAATCTTTTCGGAGGCCAAAGAGATAAAACTTTTACCTGGAGGGGTATTTTATCGCCCATGTTTTTGAGCCTTAGACCAACATCAAAAAGATCGGTCCACGAGACCCCGGGCGCAGCGAGACGGACTGGTACACCATACCGGATTAAAGGCTCGTGAGACGGCCTGTAATTGGCCTGATTCGCCGCTAATCAGATCACTCTCCCGTGCGTGAAAGACACGAAATCAAATCAAGCGTGGACGAACAACTGGCGATTACCACTAACACCTTCATTTTCTCCATGATCGCTTCCAGAGCGTGGCGGGGCACTCCTCTGAAGGGGAATCACAACCTCTAATTTCGGTGACGACAGGAGAAAAAGTGGCCAAAACAGGAGGAAAGTTTGTACAAACAGACCGAAACATTGGGTTGAATTTGTGATTCGGGGTTGAGAGGAAATATTGGGAGCGAGAGGTCTGGATTCTGTAGTGGAACTGGGACGCGGCTGATGGCCTTTAAGATGATGAACTTCAGAGATCAGAGAGTTCACAAGGCCGCACAACGCGTCTTTTCATTTTCCGCTGTAACTAATCCAACTGCAATGAAAAAAAAATCCGAAATTGAGCGACTGTAATTTTAAGGATACTTTCAATCATGCAGGAAGGAAAAGTATAAAACCCTGTGCAGTTTTATTTCGTCGAACTCTCCCTATCCCGATACAAAGAAATAAATACGACAACCTTGAAAACATCAAGCCTCTCCAATTTAGACATCCATAGGGAGATATCAGTATGATATAACCTCTAACCAAAATCTAAAAAAGTCAAATACCCTCCCTTCTGGATGGATTGAGACTGTCGTTTCACCCTTTCTACGACCACCAGAATTTCAGTGACGTAACCGATAATTGGCATGAAGGTAAACGATTCTTAATTTATTCGTTGTTTACACGAGGTGTTCCCGATTCTAGTAATCGATACCTGGGGCTAATCGTGGGGGCAAGCCCTATCTTGGGAAAATAAATCAAAGGGATCAGGCTGGCGAGATGGATCAAATCATCAAACATGAATTTCAGCCATGGTTTCTGCACAAAGAAACAAAGCGATAAGGCGGGATCGTGGTTAGACCGCATTCCTTCCTCCATGGTTACATCACAGAGCTAGGAACAACAATAATGGTGTTCTTTTCGGCGCTGTTGTTAAGATATTCCTGCTGTGCTCTGCGCCCTCAAAGAGAATTTGCATTATTCCTTTGATCACGGTAATTGTCGCTAGTTTATGCTATAGTTTCGGCGTGGTTGGTGCAACCAAGCAACTGTTTTGTTTTCTATTCTTCCTTCATTTTCCTGTTGTCATGTTTAAAGTCGTGCCTGCATGGTTGGTGATAATTAAAAGTATTCGAACGAAGCACGCACACCCATTGGGTGATCTTTCCCACGGAGGGGACAGGACAGCTTATTTGCCTGTGAAACGTGATACAAGTTATAGGGATCAAATGCCCTATACATGCTATATGGCTCTTCTTGTGAATTATAGTTCAGTATTTCCAGACAGATGTCACAAGCGATGGGTGCAGTAATGTAGCAGTATAGTTTGCAGTTTATAGCAATTGATGGGTAGGGACATAATCACTTCTCGAAAGCAGTTTAAATGGGCTTTTTACGGATAAAAAACTAGTGCATGTGTATATCAATCGTTTCCAAGCGAAACTTTATTGTAAATTCTGGTGTTTTTTGTGATATTGTCCAACGCAATTTGTCGAATTTTATACTTCAGTACGCCACGCTCGGCCGTCGGCCTGAAAGAGTCTCCCAAGAACCATGGAGGAAGGAGGGGATGACCTACCTCTATGCTTACAGGAAAGAATAAAGTGAATTCCTTCCTCTACACAAGAAATGACTCACGTTACTCTGAAGCATTTAGCTGCAATTTGTAAGATTAACTGCCATTACGTCATGTATTTCACGCTCGATTGGGCAAAGCCGGAGTCCCGACCACACCAAAATATCAACTATCCTTACTCGGTGAAAAAATAAAGTAACTTGTAAATTTGCGGCCCCACTGCTCGACCCCCCTGGCGACCTTTTATTACTCCCTACCCTTCCGCGTCACTGGGTTTGCATTTTCTCCCTTTCTCTAACCCGAGGGCTTGATTTCTATACTGATAGCAGTGATTCCGTGTAATAATAGACAAGCCAAAAGATAGCGCGATCGTCGGCCCTTGCACCGGCGGGGTGAGTTGCGTCTTTCTGCCTGCCCGTCTCCGTCGGCCTGCGCGGTGCGAGTGAGCTGAGCTGCCCTGAGGCGGCGTTAATTGCGTGAATCCGATAGGCTATTGTTTTTTTTTTCGGGTGCTGCGTGGTAGGTGATGCACTGGCTGACACATTCTCCGCCTGACTATCAGAGTGTGGCTCACGCTGGATGCAGACTCAGCGTGAATGACGTAAAAGTGAGACGGGGATTTGGGGGCTGAATACCGGTATAGAGCAAAACAGATAGTACCGTCGGAAACTGCTCAACATCTTCAATGCCGTACTCTACGTTCTCGGTTTAAAAGAAGCTTCTGCTATCTTGAATCTGAAGCATTTCTTTTCGACTGGAACTAAAACGCCAAAGACGTTACTACAAGAATCACTAACAAAGTCCTTCGTGCGTGAACGATTTGAACATGATGCATTTGTTGTTCTTCGGCATCTTCGCAAATATCGATAACGCCTGAAGTTTGGAATAACTTCAACACAAGGCTGCCTCTAACTTGACCATTTTGATCAAGCAAGTGTCACTCTCGACATCCTGAACAGAACCGGACAGGTTGGTTTGGAACGGTGAGTATGTTTGAGTTTCTGAATTGGATCACCTTCTTGTTGTCCGCTGTTTTCCAAATAGGTTCTGTAAACAATTTCATTAATCATGAGGTTCGTTTCTTTTTATGAATTAGTTCGTCATTTCCTCCTTTTGCGCTTGGGGAAGGCAGGGTAAACAAAATTGCTTTTATTTGAAAAAAAAACAACCAAAGATTTTGATTTCCTTAACTTGAAAGAACTTGACCATTTGAGCATTACGGTGCCGGTTCTGTCGTAGTATGGCAGTTTTGTTCATGTTATGTTGACATGCCACACCAAGTCCGTCATCGGTATGAACGATTAGTTTCAAGGAATTCAATTTCATCTTTGAATCATTGCAGCGTGATGAGAACACTTAGTGCCGATTGCTTAACTCAGAGCAAATCCACGCGCTTACTTATGAAAATCAAAAATTCGCTGCCGGACAAAAATCAAGTCAATTTAATCCACAATTGCCATAACGCCACTACACCGATGAACCGTGGCCATTATTTCGATGTCGGCTTAAGTAATTCCACGACCTCAGGGCCATGATATTAATGTAAGAACCCCGAGGCAAATGGACAACTTTCCCCCGTCACTAGAGATAGACTGGCAGGGCAGCCCAGGCAAGTACGTGCGGCGAAATTTCAAGGGTAGTCACGGTAGTCGCACTAGGGCTTCATCTTCCCTGAGCTGTGCGTCAGAGTTTGATGGCGAAGAAAATGTTGTGGTTACAAACAGGATGGTCGATGTCAGCATTATAACGGATCACTCGGGCTTGCACTTGGGGACATATTTGCAATCGCGACGCATTAATTACCGTTGGCTGATTTTTCAAAGGGAATCTCAATTTTGAGTTAATAAACTTCAAAACCTATTGGTTACACTTAGAAAAATACATTTCTGTACGATGGCCGTGATGTTCACGTGTACGCTCGTTCAGTTCTGTCGACAAAGTTGAATCTCCGAATTCAGAATATCGGTTAAATACTTCGTTGGTCTTCAAGATTATATCTGTGATTTTTAGTTTTCAGAGCACTCACCGATGGATCACGCACAGCGATCATCCCATCAACAAAATTCACTCTCATCACCGTCACCACCTCCAATTGCACCTTCCTCACAACTCGCCACTACAAACTCCACCACTGCGACCCCATCCAAGCCGATTCATCACCACCACAACCAACACCACACCAGTCTGCGATCCAAGTCGGAACTGATCAATCTCATTCCCGAGGAGACCGACGAAGAGAAGCAACGCGAGATAGCGCAGCGCAAGACGGCGAGCGATCGTGAAAGAACCCGCATGCGGGACATGAACGACGCCTTTGAGATGTTGCGGGCGAAGCTGGCCCATCGCAAGCAACCAGGCAAGAAGATGTCTAAGATCCAAGCTCTTCGCTTTGCTATCGAGTACATGTCGGACTTGGAGGAGACGTTGACAATGACAACAAGATTACCAGGTGCCGGAGGGGCTTACTACCAATGGGCGAGAACCAGAGGCTTTATTTGGGCCAGAGAAAAGGTGAGAATTGTCTTCGACTTGTCATATTCGGTACAGTCTCATTTCTTCTCCTGCGAGGTTGTTGGTGAAAATAATTCATTCATACATCAGGTACAATTAATGTATGTATATTTGGCAGAAATTCTCAGTAAAGTTTGACTGTCGCAATCGTATATTCAAACCACGTAACGGTTGGTTTGCCTTCACATCATTTGCTTATCGAATTGTTACTGTAGTCTGTAGCCCAGTCAATGAAAAAAATATTCGTTTGTGTGACCGATATAAATTATGGTATTATTTGGCTTATAGCGTGATGCTAGTTAAAGAAGATTTCGTCGTTATCTGATGTCCATCACATTCCGAAGTGTTTCGAATTCCCAAGTATTTTTTTCCATCATAATAAATAAATCTAATTTTAGAGTTGATAATTGGCATCTCCAATTCTCTCTCAACTTTGTGTGGAAAAATAAATCTGTTCCAGCATTAATAATTTTTTGTCTTTCCCGAACCAGGCTAAATTACCGGAGTACCACAACCTGCAGCAAATCAGTACAGACGGCAACGGTAATTGTCTTCCTGTCAGCGATCAGTCTCAGCTCATGTGCCCCGTGCTCAGCGTCGATTCTTACGGTGGGGTCGGGGCTGGTGCTACCGCTTCCCCGGTGCTGGGACAGGACATCGGATATCCGTCCAACGGGATGCAGTATCCCATCCCATCTCCAAATGACGTCACGCTACGACCGTAGCTTTATCTCTGAAACTGCCATCTTAGTTCTTGTTGTGTACATAGGTAATTACTTCTCAGTATATTTTACATTAATTTCAAATACTATCAGTCTATTCGAGTGTATAATTTGGATGACTTTCCTTTAGACTAGTCAAACATTTCGTTTAGCATACTTTTTGGCAAACCTAATGACTCTGTGATAGCTAGTAATAACCTGAGCCATAAATGTGATCACAGTCGTCTTGCTCTCGAAGTGTAATAACAGGTGTTGCATTGTGGGTAATCTAAACCAAGGCATCCATCTGTTGACTAAAGAATATTTGGGAGCCAACTTGGAAGCTTCAAACAGAACTGTATATATTGAAATAAATCGATAGTGACTGGATTTTCAGTTAGCAGTGTAAGGGGAACAGTAATGATAGAAGTTTTCCAATGGTGAAGTGTTTCCCATGAGTGTTTGTATTATAACCAAGTGTTGCTTACCTAATCCCCTCCCTGGGTAGAATGTGATGTTAATATTTGTGATGACAGGAAAAAGACTTGCACATAAAGCACAGAAAGCACTTTTGTCCATCGGCTTTTATTTGTATTTCGTTAATTACTTCATTTAAATTCACCCACATATTTCAACATGATGGTGGAATATTCATATAGTTTTCTTCTTCCCCTCAAAAAACTCCTACCCGAGTAAAATTTTCGAACTTCATCAAAAGTGAGTTTTGAGAGTAAAAACAGCACACCTGTCAACTTTAAAAATTTACTGCTCGACCAATACAGCATGTAAATGATTAATGGTGTATACAGACATGTACAGTGTACTTTTATTCAGAACTGAAACCATCCCTCTTCTGTACCACACCTCACAACTTCACTTGACAAAAATCCCCTCGGGGGACTACAGTAACTCATCAAGACTTTCATTATGTTTCCACTGAACGGACCTTTCAAGCTAAATGTAACTTACATGTACATGTGTTGTGCCTAGTGCGTAACATTCATGTCCATACCTGAGATCCATTAAAACGAATCCTAAGGGAATGAGTCACTTTGTATGCTATATGAAGTTATCACTGCAAATAAGGCACAATCACAGCAACTATAAAAAGGGACTTTTGGATTCCATGAGGAAATCCATCAGTAATTATGATCCATTTATGGTCAGGAAGCAGCTTAAAACATACCCCCAAAGAATAATGCATTGAGACCATTGGCTTCTCTTCTTTGAATCCCTTGGCAGATCTAATTGAAATCTTACTCCTAATTTTTCTGCTGGAGATTTCCACCCCTGTATTCCGACATGTAACAATTCAGCCACTTGCACATAAGAGTGCCAATTTGTACTCTCTTCTCGGTTTGTGTTTTCTTGGGAAGTTTAACACAGACATGAGGACTACCGGTAGTTAAAGTTATTTGCGTATTTGTCATGATAACGTCGTTGCTCCAGCTTATTCATGGCATTGGCAACCCTTCGAAGAGCACTCCTGAGAAAAGAATGTGACGAGAAAGAGAAACAAGATTCAAGAAAATACCTGCAAACTTGAGCAAGCAGAATCAAATTCTTTGCAAATACAAATGAAAGTCAATTTGCTCATTTTTAACAACTGTTCGCTAAGACTTGAAGCAAAAAGAGTACATGATTAAAATTAAATGTGGCCATGAAACTCACGATATCACAACTCTGCTGCTTCGTTCCCAAACTTGCAAATCAATCAGAAATGTCCAAGTGAATATTACAAAACCACTGTATTCAGAATGTTAGAAATGAGGAATGGTAACTCTAGCTTGAAAGATGCTGACATGACCAAGTAATCTGACTGATTGATGCCTCCTACTTACTTATTTAGCACCTTCTTTTCCAATCTGTTCATGGCGGTGTTGGACGTTTTGGACAGGTCAGTCAAGTTGGGGTACTTCTTCGCCTTTCCTTTACCCTTCTTGTCCCCTTTTCCTTTGCCACTTGACGTGGATCCCAAATCAATGCCTAGCCCACCCTCTATGTCTTTTTGGAGCTCTGCATCAGCGAGGAGAGATTTAGCTGAACGAGAGGAGATGCTTGACATTGTCAGAAGGTACACCAACTGCTCTGGATGTGAACATTCTGAGGATATCTGGAGCCTGTTTCACACAATTGCTCAGCACAGAACATATCTGCTTAGCATAACAGCTTACAAGCCAACATGCTACATGATGAACAATGTGTGCAACTGGTCTCTGTTTTATTAGCAAATATATATTCTAAGCAAGTTTCTTTGTTATGCAGGTCTCTGGGATTAGGCCTGGGAGTTCCCAACCAGAAATCTTTCTCTCTGCACATGCTCAAACACTTACAATATCCCAGAAACATGACAAGAAGAAGCACTTCATAAGAGACTAACACTGCCTAACAGGACTGAAACAAATTCACAGAGAGGATTAAGATCAAGAGCTTGTCTCATTTCACCTTGTTTTTCTTGCTCCTCTGTCAGCTGAAATTTGGCCTTGTCTTCTGGATTCTGTGGTTTACCTTGCTCATCTCTTGGAATAATTTTTCCATGGAAAGGACACTGCAGTCATTTTGATCAGATCAGAAAGTTAAAGAACATAATCTCTAAAACTGACAACGAGAGACTATTTTTCATTTATTTCCATCCATTTTTAGTTGTGGGGATACAACCAGCAAATGCTGATCATTTTTGCCCTTATTTTACTAAAATTGATGAATAAAATTTTGAATAAATTGCAGTAGTGGGGTTGGAATTGATTTGAAATAAGCTTGCCAATACAGCTCTCATTTGAAAAGGATCTTAATAATGGACCCACCTTAAACCTGTCCATCCTCTGGCAAAGCTTCCCAGATGGCAAAGGGGCTCGGCACGTCCATTTTACTGGCTCAAACTTTCCAGTGTAGTTGAAGACACGGGTTGTCAGGCTATCCTTGACCGCCTAAGGCATCAAGAGGATGAGAAAGTTGAAAAAATCACAGGCAACACTTAACTTGATAAAAATATCAAAAGATTCCTCAAGGTTTCTGCTACACACAACAATGAAAAAAAAGCAATTCTAGGGAAGATGGACCGTCTATAATGAGCTTACTATTAGGTCACAAATGTCAATTTGTCTGTTCAAAAAGACTTATCAAGGCTCACCTCCATAACTTTGACCTCATCTGGTGCTGATGAACTCCAAACAACCTCAGCAGTATCAGCCCTGAAAGGACGGACAGGTGAATGTACTATCAGAATAGTAGTGAATAATAAATTGTTTTGTTAGTACTTCCACAAGAAGTACTTGTTTGTCAAACCACAAGATTAGTCTTCTTACAGAAGTGAAGAAGTCCAGAATTGTTTTGTTCACCCTCATAGGTACTTATAATTACACCCTTGGGTGAAGAAAAGCCATCGTAATTGTCCAAGGACAAGACAACAAGTATCATGTTTTTCTTAGAGGTGTTTCAAGACACATGGCAATACACCTGTTAGACACAATTACATGTATCATGACTCTCAAAATTTATGAAACAGCTTCATTATTGGATCCTTCCACAGACAAAACTGCATAATACTTCTCGTAGTAAATGGTAGTATCCAGTGCACAGGTCAACTGGTGTAGAGCGCTTGTTGTGTTTTATAGTAAACAGTGCTGTAGCCCAAATAAAGTATGTTGTATTGTGTAGTATTTGGTCTTTCCATCCCAATCAATTACACAGGTGTTTATGGTTGATTTGTAGATATTTGAATATCTCACAGTACAACTGTTGGTGCTTCTATCTTGTCTGGATTAGTCCAGTGCTCCAAGTCCACACCAAATGGAACATAAGGAGCTTTGGCCAGCAACTCTTGACGCTGACGCTTCTCGGCTGTCACTTCCTTGTCATCTGATTTCCTCTTCCTGTCACTTGAAATGAGTGTCCTGAAAATGATCATGATCAGAGTTGCGGTCATTTCAGTGACTAAAAGCGATCACCGAAACATGGGCATCACTAAAAACTATTAATAAGTTTTTCTTCATTTTTTTCCCTTCCCTTTGTCGTTTTTGACAGTTCTGTTGATAAGGTTGTTAATTATTTTGGTTATTTACTCAAGTGACATATTCTCTAGATCTGTCTGAACTCTTAAAGGATTGAAGGAATTAAAGCTGAGAAAGAAAAAAGAGCATTCATAAAGACGTTTAAGGTTTCTGTTAAGAATCTGTGGGCACTGTATACTTCAGGTCAATATGCTGATCCCTGATAGCTCGTAGTCTTTCCTTCATGGCTTGGAGGGTACCAGCCTGAGACGCTGGATCATCTATTGTATGTTGGGCCTCACGTAGTGGGTGCCAGGACTCCAGATCTTTACTCTTAGCAAGACTGCTACTGCTAGCAGTAGTTGATGGAGAGTCACTCATGTCATCCTTGCTGCTTTTGGAGGTGGATGGTCTTGAGTTGAGATTGTCTTGTGTTGATGACGTCTTAGATGAATCTTGATCGTCAGTTGGTAGAGGATCTAAACCTAAATTCCAATTGAAAAAAACACAAGGTTTAAAAAATCATGTCATTTCATGTACTGACAGAAACTCTGTCCTTTTTTCTTGGAAGTTCAAAGGTATTTTGTGAACAGCATCATTTCTGGTTTTGAGACAATCACAAAGAGTCAAATAGCACATTAGATTTACGGACTATTCTTTATTTGATATGCAGATTATTCTTCACTAGTTATTAGACTTTTCTTTATTAAATCTGCAAACTATTCTCCATCAGATATGCGGACTATTCTCCATCAGATATGCGGACCATCCTCCATCAAATACATGTATGTGGACTATTCTCCATCATATACGCAGACTATTCTCCATCATATACGCAGACTATTCTCCATCAGATATGCCGACTATTCTCCATCAGATATGCGGACTATTCTCCATCAGATATGCGGACTATTCTCCATCAGATATGCGGACTATTCTCCATCAGATATGGGGACCATCCTCCATCAGATATGCCGACTATTCTCCATCAGATATGCTGACTATTCTCCATCAAGTATGCGACTATTCTTCCGCAGACTCACCATACTCTTTTCTCAGATGATCAGGGATGACTGGTTCAAATCCTTCCTTTTCCGGAACGTCCTCAAATCCCTCCCCTTCACTATCAGAATCTCCGCCCCCATTGGCAGCCACTGCAGACTGCCTTTGTTGCTTGCTCGTCACCTTAGAATGGATGTCGAGTTCAGCGTACTTGGCTGCTGCATTCTTAAGAGCTTCCTTCAGATCCATGCATCTCTTAAGTTTATCCTCATGTTTGCCAGTTTTGATGAAAACCTGTGTGATAAAAATCCATCAACTTACAACTAAATAAGTGAATGATATGAAAATGTTATCCATGAAATCTTGTTTATTTATTTCTCATCAGAGGTCTTCATTTATCTGGATCTCAAATGATCTGACAGCAAGAAATCCAGTTGATTTTAGTAACTAATAAGCAATGAATGATTGACAGACTTTATGAAGCTGTTGGAGATGCACTTAATGCTTAGAGAAAGGACCCAAAATAAGCTTAAGTACCCAAATGCCAGCAAAGTTAGGTTTGACAATTTTTCAGAATCTGGTCTAGAGAGCTGGTCACCTCCATCCATGCAGCTAGATGAGGAAGGTATGAAGACTTGATGAGACGATTCATGTCTTCTAACGTCACCAAGATGGCTTGATTGTCCTCATCCTCTTCCAACATGACACCATCTACAAGCAAAGTGACAAACAGGGTTGAAGAAAGGGGAAACAGGGGAGATTTTACATTGTATTACTGCTTTCACGTTTTATGTTTGGGGCAAAACAAAGTTCCCACTTTAGAATCAGAATAATAATAATCAATAATAACTAGACCATTTATAGCATGCATAGTATCTGGAAAATACCATTCAAAGGGGCAGGTCTGGGAAAGTTAAAGATGGAAAGCAAGATTGAAAAGGTGTTTTTAGAATGAGTTTATAGCGTGAGAGATCATTTTCGTCCTTCAACGCGTCCAGCAAGGAATTCCAGAGACGCGCTGCAAACCTGGAAAAAGCCTGGTGTCTGTAGGTTGGGAACAAACAGAATGTGAGAAGATGACGATGACCTCAGGCCGGATCTCAGGTTGCGGTATTGCAGCATGTCCTGGATGTAAGATGGGGCGAGGCCATGGAGGGCTTTGAAGGAGGCTACATGGAATTCAAAGAAATGTCCGTTCTAGTCTTTTACCTGTATTCACATTGATAGCAATGTTGAAATTCCAAGAAGGCAGTCCATGCTGTTGAAGGAGGTCATCGTCCTTCCCATCATGGAGTGGGCTTGTGTGTCCATCTTTCTTCTCTACCAGGTGAGAGTTACTACTGTCAATATCCCGACTGTCCTTCTTGGTATCGCCTTCACTTCTGTCACCTTGTTTTGGGGTTTTTAAACTGTCAACTTGTTTTGCATCCATTGGTCTAACTTCTGTAGTTCTGGTTTTATCTGAAACCCCCTCTGTATGAATCGGCTGATCCTTCTGTGTACTTGCCAGTGTGCCTGTTGAAGTTGATCCTATTTGCTCTGAAGGGGTGACTATCTCACTATAGCGGGTAGGGTGAGGTAGAAGCAGCTCAAAGCAGTTATCAATCTGCGTCAGGCATTCATTTATTTCAGGGATTGTCTCTGTAGACGAAAAATGCCTATTATGGTTAGTGAAACATCCAAAAACTGAAAGTTTACACATACAACCAATATCGATAGAATTTTTTGGTTACATGGTTTGTTACAAAGTTGACAAAGTTTCTATCGGGAAATGCACGGATCAGTATAGTAGAAAACCACTTGTGTACGTAGTCAGCCTCTGTCATCTTTATCTATCCCTTGAACTCACATCCATGCAAGCGTACTTACCATCCATGTCATTAAGTATCTTACTAACTTGTTGAGCCAGAGCCAGCTCAACTTTAGCTTGTCTAGCAGCTTGGGCACGCTGCTCTACTGCTGTCCTTGCTTCTAGATTGGCAAAATCAACCTGGAAAATCATCCCAAAAAAATCTAAGACATCAAACCTAGCCAAAACTTTGGTCAAAACTTAAAGTTGCATTGCACAAGTGTACTACACTAGGCATTTACATCTTTATAATGTCATATACCATTTTGTTGTATTTGAGAAAGCCATATCCCAGAGCCAGTTTCTTGTAGGCCTTTCCATACTTTGCATTCCATTCTTGAATTGCTTTTAATGTTTGCTCCTTCAGAAGGTTAGCAGCAGCACGAGGAGGTGGTAGAGGGGTATCACTATTGGTGCCCACAGTTAACTCCAGGAACTCCTTGATTAGGAAAGGATACAACAAGAAAAGTAATCTGTGTTGCCAAGACACAAACAACGTCCTTGATTTAACTTACTAAATTAGATGTATTCTTAACGGGCTGGTTGGTTATTTTATTCATCCAGTAACTGAGCAAATTCCTTTCTTCTGAGTTTACTATTAGACTTCACCATTCAGCTTCTGGACAGTTTCTGTCCTCAAACAAGTTGGTCCCTAGCCATCCATTATCATTTTATTTACCTGCATGTCTGCTACAAGAAGTTCTCGAAAGCGATGTGAGCGATTGAAAAGCTCATTCATTATCTGGAAGGAGGAGAGACGGATTTCAGCGTGTTCCTCTGCTAGCTGATTAGACAATAAGTTAAAGGCATGCTCCACGTAGGCATCTGATGTCCTGTGATGAAAAAACAGTAACCAACTGTATTCTAGTAGCCTTGGGATGAAAACTTAAAAACAAAGTTAACAAATTTCAGTGATATCCCTTGTTCTTAGAAACTGAGACAGGTGTTCTAATTATTTTAAATCCAATGCAAAATTAACCGTAATGTCCTACAGATTTTTACAAGGAGCCTTCTTTAAGCTTAAAAATTCTTGCCCCCTAGACTTGCATGCAAACCCCTAAAAACACAGTTTTGAACTAAAAGAAGTCCAATACACATGCATTCACTAGACATGTATGTGTGCACACTGACAGCCATGTCACTTCTCAGCAGAAGACTATTTTCAGGATTTCTCTGAAATTGGGATGAATTTGACCAAATTTTTGATTGGTACTTACACTTGTTACGTCAGCAAGTGCAAGATTTTTGAAATGCAGTGAATGAAAAATGTTTTCATATTTTAAAGCCATAATTCATGGCACAATTGGGCTTCCTTTCTATCGTTTCCTCAGAAGAACCCTGTGGTTCTTGGCCAAGCTTGTTAACTTGCACAAACTGCTCACCTGCAGATTCTCTTGAGTTGTTTCAGAGATTTATCTTCTAGACTTGGCCTCCCTGAATGTGTCATTTCTTCAACAATTTTCTCCAGTTCTTCACAGAGGGTGCTGTCTAGCTGGTCTTGCCCAGAGGGTCTGGTGCCTTCTTTTCCAGATTTTGAAGGAAGTGGTGAACTCATGATGGATTGAGACTCTGCTACAATCATAAATCATATGCAAATGAATTTCAAGGAATAACAAAACACGTAAAAGGAAAATCTGCAGTAGAAAACAACATTAAAATAAAAGTGCATTTTAATATGAAACTAGAGTCTAATAAAAGAGGTGACACTTCCCTGAGCTACCCACATTACACCGGGCAGGGGCGGGCATCTGGGACATTTGCAAAATGGTGGTTAGCAACCATACCGTGCTGATTAAAACAAATGCGACATGCGCAACGTAATGATTGAGTAGCCTGATCTTCTTACTGGCTGGTTCACGCGCATTACCATGGTTGCAGTTGTTTTCATTGGTGCAGTGTGGTTGCTATCTCTCATTTTGCAAAAGTCCTGAATGTCCACCCCGGCCGCAGCCCGGCCTATTATTGGTGAGAGCAGCAGAAACTCAGGATGTGCACCTTCTTTTTTTAATTTGAGATTTATTGAAAAAAAATTAAAACCAGCTTGTTCTTTTTAGATGTTTTACCCAGACAAGTGAAAAGTCCTGCATTGCAACTGGTGTACACATTTCTTCAATAGAAAATATGTGTAATAGCACAACTGGTGAAGGTAGAATTGCGAAGTAATCCCGAACAACTATGTCGTAAAAGCCTCGTAAAAGTAATTTTATCCACATTTCAACAGACAGAAAACTATTTGAATCATAATTTAAAGCTTGATGTTCCTTCGTACCCTGCACAACATGGCATGAGGGCTTCAAATGTCAAATCAAACTTCGGACAGTCAGAAAAAGACACTGGCGCGATTGCACAGTCATCGCGACATAAACAACACTTCGCCGCTACAGTACCGAATTTTATTGGTTTCATACGACGATAGCAAGACATCAGCATATCATTAAACACACTCGGTGCACGTCCGTAAGACGCGTAGAAAATACATCCAGTTGCTGCAATAGCCTTCCCGTCGTGCAACGTTCGATCAGAGTGCTGCAATGTGATTGGTCAATTTATTTAAAGCGTCAATTTCAACACACACATGATAGTCAATTCGAACAGGAAACAGTTTTCTTGACAAACATTTCTTTTGGAAAATACTGGTTACTGTTTCGTTACTTTGACATCCATAAGGTACAGGCTTCATTCCGAAAGGAAGTTGTAGGTGATTGCAGCTTTTTGTGACTCATCGGTTCGAGAAAAATGGTGAAAACGAACGGGAAAGGACCGCAAGAAAAGAACATTCAAGTGTTCGTGCGGTGCAGGTTAGTTTCATGACGATGTTTTTATTTCCCCATGGATTGATCATGTTGTATTGTCATGCATTGTATTGTTGATATCGTTGTTGTACATAACTTGTAAGTTGTATTTTTCATCAGGCCAAGGCCTATGTCATAAATAGGAGGGAAATAACTTTGCATCCCGCCTTCATTTTCCAGGTCAAAAACATGAAAAAGCTAATTAGGGCTAGGGGCCTAGCTAGCCTAGTATTTATAGCATGAATAGGCATGATAGGCCGCCTACAGGCGCAGGCCTAGGCCTAACATGAATAAGGTTGAAACTATTACCATCAAATTCATGTGTAATTCTGATGCATGGTGTGAAATTTGAGATTTGTTTTTGTCAAGGAAAAAAAGGTTCATAAAGACTGCAATGAATCAGCAGCAAAAACTTGTATACAGACAGTGACAGATGTGTTGGGAAAAGCATGATGAACAGTTTGAATATCAGATAACTCTGACCATTTACCAACTCGACTCGGGATAACCTGACAATTTGACTGTGCAAGGTGTGAATATGTCAACTCACAATACCGGGCATGACATGTACGGCGATAATGCACAAACAGCTGGTGGGTGGCGCGTCGGCCACTCTAACATGCCTAACCAGCATGGTGTGAGGCCGTGACGGGAGCACGGCAGACGATGAACCCCACAGTTCTGGGGGTGGATGCAGTATGCATGGGGGCATAGCATACTCGCCGTGGGACACAGGCGCTGGTGTTGAAGACGGTTAATCTGTCCTCCGATCAAAGACTGGTTTCTAATTCTTCCTTTATCTTTTTGTAATTGGAAGGAAAGATGTGGGTGAAGTGACTGTAATTTACAGCTTACACACACTCTCACAGGTCAGTGAGGACTTACAGTATTCCAGTGGTCGAGTTGTCTGTTGATTTGAGGCACATATGGTCCAGTTGTCGTACAGGTGGAGTTGTTTCAACGGTCGACTTGGCCCGATTGGATTTGGTAAACTGTTGAGTTGTCAAAACCCCAATTTGCCGCAGGTGAAACAGTTGAGGTGTATCCAAAGTCTCGTAAATAGCGAGTGTAAATATGCTAAAATGAATGTTATGATTCAAAAGCCAAATGTCTCAGTACTGAGTCTGTTTGAGAATAATACTTAACGCCTACATGAAATCGGTTTGTTTTTTTTTTCAGGCCTATCAATGACAGTGAACGGAAAAGAGGTTCCCATAAGGTTGTGGAGGTCAGCCAGAATAAGAAGGATGTGCAGGTCAACATTGAAGTTGCTGAGAAGGCAGCCACAAAGACGTTCTCATTTGATAAGGTACAGTTTAACCAAAATCAAATCAAGTAGTTTAACCTTAAGCTTACTCATCCTTTAATATCCACAAGGAGGTTTGTGGCTGGAGGATGCCGTCAGAACAGCCTGAAGCTTGAGATTTTATGCTCATGGAATTAAACGATGGAGATGGCACCTTACGGTTCTTTCACACAAAGTTCAGAGAGAATTGAAAGGATTCAGGGATCAGGTTCCAAGAAAATATTGTAATGGCATTGGGAGTAAGCTTGCCTTGGTGACTGATAATAATATTTTACATCAGCTCTTTCAATTTCTAACTGCCTTGCGATATGATTGGCTCCCCTTGTTTCCAAGTTAACACACCTCTTGCGGACTTTTTCACAGGCATTTGGACCCAAAGCCAAACAGATCGAGGTTTACAAGAGTGTGGTCCTTCCTATTTTGGATGAAGTGCTCATGGGTTACAACTGTACAGTGTTTGCGTATGTATACCCATCCATGTCTGACGATAGACTGCCAGTGTTTGAGTCATCACAAGTGGGAACTTGTCTTTGCAATTCTTCTTTAAAATGTGCTTAAGGTTCAAATTAGATAAATGTATTTGGCAGATGATATCACCTGAGCTTTTATTAGGTACTTTGTAACTTTTTAGAGCAAGTTGCATTTTAGCCTCAATATAAGCCAAACAATTCTCCAAGTACTGGTTGTGTCAGTGATAGCTTTTATAAAGATAAAGAAATTCAAGTCAAAGAAATGCATTCAGTATTGAAACGGGAACATTTCATTGAGCTGTGTATGCTTTCTTTTATTCAATGGTCAGCTACGGACAAACAGGAACTGGTAAGACCTTTACAATGGAAGGAGAGAGGACACCAGACCCAGCCATGTCATGGGAAGAGGTAGGACTATTAATAAATCATGTTATCCTCCGACTTTAGTGTGTATTGGTTTTTAGACTCAAGTGCAAAGACTTGGTTGTTTGTAGCATTTTGTTTTCTTCTTGATGTTAACCTGCAGTAGTTTAAGGCTGATGATGTTTTAAACTGTCAGTGTACATAAATGTCGACAATGTTTCATTTTATTGGAAACATTTTTTGTAGGACCCACTTGCTGGAATCATACCTCGTGCCATGCATCAGATCTTTGAGAAGCTTCAGACGGCAGAGGTGGAGTTTTCTGTCCGTGTTTCCTTCATGGAGTTGTACAATGAGGAGCTGTTTGATCTTTTGACTGGTCCAGAGGACACGCAGAGACTGAGAATATTTGAAGATGCTGCACGTAAAGTGAGTTATTTTCCAAAGCACTAAGAATAAAGCTAAGGGGTCGTCGATTTTCATCAGCCTTTTCTGTAGCGTACTAAACAAACTCTTTTCTGATCTGCCTCCCCAAGAGTGTGTGCAAGAAAAGAATGACGGCCGATCGACCTTTTCCAAAGTGTACACAGACTGATGGACCCCTCTTCTCCTACCATGCATTTTATATGCTTTAAAAAAGGACAAAAAAAGATAGGAAGTCAGTGTATTTCAAAGTGGAGTTTAGGATTGCAATATAATTAAGTCTGAGGTATAATTGTACATGTATGCCACAGAATTTCAATAGTGAGTTTCTAATGGTAGCCTTATGTATATTTAGTGTTTCAACACTGTGACCTGTGTTACTGGAAAATCAGCGGATTTGCGCTTAAGCACAGAGCCCTTTACTTCCTTGTCATCCATCAAACAGCTTTTGGGGGATGTGTTAGCTGAGCCTGTTTTTCAGTTATTTCCTTCCTCCCTCATCCAGGGATCAGTGGTGATTCAGGGTCTCGAGGAGATTGTCGTCCATAACAAGAGTGAGGTGTATGCCATCCTAGAGAAGGGTGCTGCCAAGAGGCAAACTGCCGCAACCCTCATGAATGCTCACTCCAGGTAAGTGGACCTATTACATGAACTATTGAATCCTCTGACCCATTCATCAGTACATGTAACATACTCCATGAGCAACACTTGCTACGGTCTTCTCATAGACCCATTTGTATGGACAATTCCATACATAAATATATTGTAGTTGCATTGCTTGCCAGTATACATGTGTTCAGTTTGTTGAAAGATTAGACCAATCACTCTTTTGTTACCAATCATTGTCGTCTTTGCTTTCCTGAATGCCTTTTATTCACAGTCGTTCACACTCTGTCTTCACTGTCACCATCCACATCAAGGAGAACTCAGTGGATGGTGAGGAACTCCTTAAAACGGGCAAGTTGAATCTAGTGGATCTGGCTGGCAGTGAGAATATTGGCCGTTCTGGTGCTGTCGACAAGAGGGCTAGAGAAGCAGGTAACAAATTTGTCTGTGAAAATTGTTTGTAATTGACCGACAATATTTTGGACAAGCCAAAGGCAATGACATGTAGATTGTGTTATTGACTTCATGCCAGCAATGCTTAACTCTGAGTTGAGAGCCAAGTGCTCTTACACTACTTCTGTTCAAATAGTTAACACAAAGCCTATGCCATTAACGGAATGCATTCCTCTGTCACTTATTATCAACAGGGAATATCAACCAGAGTTTGTTGACCCTTGGCCGAGTCATCACAGCTCTAGTGGAGCATGCACCCCATGTTCCCTACAGGTAAGATTGAGAATTATTTGACGATTATTATTGACAAATTATTTAGCATTGCATTGCTTTGTGATGATGCGGGAGAAAAACAATCACAAGCTTGCTTGATTGGAACTAGAATCCAATTTGCATAATTAGACACTTTTTCTCACAGGTTGTGACAGTGCATTGCAACAGGTGTCTTAACTTCTCCTTCCTGGATTTGAGTCTTCCATGGTTTTCTGTTTGAATCCTGCCAATTTTTATGCACAAGTACCATCTTGGGGGTTCAGTTTCCTATCCAAACCACACCCCTGCAGTAATCGGTAAAAATGTTTATTATTATTTCAGAGAGAGTAAGTTGACGCGTCTTCTCCAGGACTCACTAGGAGGTCGCACCAAGACTTCCATCATTGCTACCATCTCTCCCTCCATCTGCAATGTGGAGGAAACACTTAGTACCTTGGACTATGCTCACCGAGCCAAGAACATCACCAACAGACCTGAAATCAATCAGAAACTCACCAAGAGAGCTCTCATTAAGGTCAGATATTGAAATGAGTTGGTTATTATTCAAGCCAATTTTTATTCAAGCCAGGCACGAGTCTTCACCTTGTGACAAAAATAAAACGTGCATTGACACCAACAAAATGAGATACTGCCCTGCCAGCACTTTGAAGTTGGTGACCGAAACAGCTTGGTAACAATGTTTTTGTTTTCCATCCTTTTGTAGGAGTACACAGAAGAAATTGAACGTCTTCGTCGTGATCTGTTTGCCACCCGTGAGAAAAATGGGATATACCTGTCAGAAGAAAATTACAGGTTCGACAATTGTGATCTAAGAGAGTCCCTTTTGAATTGATTGATTTACATTCATTCTATTGTTGTACTTGAATTACTCGTCTGAAGGTTCACAATTTGAGATGTATCTATTGTATATGTCTATGTATTTCTTTTTGTCTCCTGACACAGATCAATGGAGCAATCCATCAGTAGCCAGGCTCTCAGCATCCAGGAAAAAGAAGAGAAAATTTCTGCTTTGCTGGATGAAATTGCGAAGGTAATGATCAAGCACCTGCAAACCTAAATGAAGTGTTGGTCAGATTCTGAATTGCTGCTTAACTGTCAATGGAATCTTGCCACTTGTTTAGACATTTAGGAACCATCAAGGAACTTGGTTTAATTTTGCTGATAGAATTCAAATCAGTAATCACTGTCTTGCAATCTTGCCCGTCCTTAGATCAATGATATTCTTAGTGACACCAAAGAGGAACTGGAAGAGACAAGCAGCCAGCTTCAGATGACAACAAAGACATTGGTAAAGACAACCCATACACTACAGAAGACTGAAACGGTGAGCCATTTATTCTGAGGATAGAGAGCTGAGATAACTAGGATTTACCCCATAACAGTGTCCTTAGCTTCATAAAATGTGTTTGCAGAAGAACTGAATTAAAAATAAATTTGAAGTGTATACATAAACAAAGCAGTGCATACGTGTTGCAGAGAATGACAAGCCCACTTAAAATTTCTAAAAACGTTCGTGCATTAATTAAAAAAACATTTGTATCAGTTTATGAATTGAATGGCATGTTTTCTTGGCCATTTTTCCAGCTGAATGCAATGTGAACAAGAATTTAACTTCACTTAATTCTACCTTTTTGGTTTTGATTTATTTTGTTTTTGGTGAATGTAGGACCTGCGAGTGACAACCACAGATCGTGACCAACAGAAGTTCCTGCTTGGAGAACACGTTAAGACAGAAGAGAAACTGTCTACGGAGGCCAAGAAGGTTAGTTGTTACTACACAAACTAAAGAGGCAAATTTACAACTGGGAGAGAATGACTCAAGGAAGTTCATCCACTGGTATTCCCTCGGTATCACCTGATAGCCAGTGATTGATTGCAGGTATGCACTCAAAATCAAATACCTATACCATTTACCGTTAGCCTGGCAGTCATTTTACCTCGGTGTCTTCTTCCCCAGCTTTTAACGGTAGCTGAGAGCAGCACGGCAGATCTGGAAGGTGTCCATGCCAAGTTGGATCGTAAGCGTGCTGTGGAATCCCACAATGCAACAGCACAGGAGGTGTTTGAGGCCAACTTGGCCGACAAACTCCAAGCTGTGCAGGACTCCATGGCTGAGTTTGGAGATGTCCAGCAACAGCGCTGCTCTATCCT
This sequence comes from Acanthaster planci, assembly GCF_001949145.1. The sequence goes on from NW_019091412.1 coordinate 999,363, forward strand.
ACAAGACAACTTCAGTGGGTCTTACTCATTTAACTATTTGAATAGTCTTGAACGCAAACACCAATTTCCTTCCATCCAGGATTAAACAATGATGTTAATTTTAGTGTGTGTGTATCGTTCACTCTTGTAGAGAATTTGGCATCCGTTCGTTCAACGGAAGTTCAGAGTATGTGCAGTCAAGTTGCTGGAATGATTGATAGCCTGGAGAGCCAAGTGGTTGGCATGGAAACTGATAGTCAGCAAACATGTTGCAGCTGGCATGAGTGGGGTGAGCAGAGCAAAGACCAGATGACAACATTCAAGGTACTTTGTCAGTCAGCCACCAGATTTGTATTAGAAATGTTTGCCTTTAGCTTCTACATTTGTACTTGGATCTGGGAAAAATAGAGAAATGTATTGAAATGTTTGTTGTCAGTTTAATTCACTGATTGTTGCAGGTTCAAGCTTGATATAAACAACTTAACAAATTTGCATGGCTGGAATACTTTTTTATTCACCATCTTGTTTGTTGGGTACCTACCTTTCAAACTTTGTTTGGAAATTGATTCCAGACTTTCAAAAGTGTGTCTCTGCTCATCAATGTCAGTATTTCAGTGGTGTTAATTTATCTCCCTGTTTGTCTGTTTCTTGTTCTGCATGACAGAATGCACACAGCAGTCAAGTTGTACATTTCCTTGAGAAGACTCACCTACCCCTGCTCAGGAAACACCAAGATATGTTGAAGGAACACAATCAACGGTTGACAGAATGGAATGAGCAGGTGCAACAACAGGTAAGGAACAGCCAGACACAAATCAGTCATTGAGACAACAATCATACAAACGTCAGGTAGGAAATGGGCGTAGTGAGCAAATTGCTTTTCAATATGGTCAATTGTGGCAGCCCTAAGACACAGCTGTTTCATGAACCCAATCAACACCTGTCTGTTTTGTTTTTTTTTTTATTTTCCAGATTGAATCTCAAATGACAGCTGTAGAGACATTCCTACAGAGCTACTGTAGCCAGCTGGATTCGTTATCATCACTGATGGGTGACTACATCACTCAGCAAAGAAAGATCAACCAAGGTCACCAACAGAAAGCAGCAAACATGTTGGCTGCACAGAAGGAAGCAGGACAGGTGAGATAAACCACTACAGACGCCTGTCCTCTGTCTGGCTGTGGTGAAGCAGGTGTAACTAACCCCTACAGTTCTCATATGCTAGTGTTTATTGGAACACACAAGTAACATATTTGTCATATTTCTGATCCTTGTAGAAACTGAAGGCAGAGGCAATGGCCAAGATGTCTGAAATCCTTCAACATATGCTGGATCGGCAACATGAACAGAACTCAGCCAATGTAGATGAGGTAGGAATCCTTGATATATTCATTCAAATTTTGTCCTGCGCTCACAATCAGAGGTTGGTGTTGTGGTAGTTTTTTAATAAAGCATGGTCACATTTTTACAGGCCATCATTCATAATTTGATTATAAATTTTCTCTTCTCAGATGACGGAGAGCTACGGATGTCTTGTTGAGAATGCTGACACAGCTGAAAATAAACTCAAGGGGTAAGACTTTCAGACGGTCCTGCTTGTTATTATTTCTTCATTGTGATGTTTCAAAAATCTTTCAAAGTAAATTTTATCACTTTGCTTTACTGAAAACTTCTTTGAGAAGACACAAATGAAGAATTTGGAGTTCTGTTGTTGAATAGTCCAAAGGAGTGTGGAATGTGTAGGAAGTTCACTCATCTCAAACTACTCTGTACCAGGCATGATGGGATAGCTGAGCTCTTTTACCCTTTTTCATTTTTGAAAGTAATCATCACTTGATTCTGACATCCTTCCTACAACTTCCATTTTTTATTGTCATAGATGTTTGACAGACCTTCGTGAAACATCTGAAATGTTTGCAGCTCAGTATGTGCAAAGCTCTGAGTCCTTGGCGGCATCGACCAATGAACACGCCAAAAAGGTATAAGTCCTAGAAATCCTGTTTTTATTTATTACATCATTGTGTGTGGTGGTGGTGCTGGTTGTAGCAAAGCATACCTAATTTGTTGGTGTTTGTGGCTTTATGAACCGATGGTGTGGATTATTCTGTGTGTTGGGTTTGATTGATAGGGCCATGGATACATCAATGAAGCAGAAGAGAGCCGTAGCCAGATTGAATCCTCCATTAAGGATTACTTGATGGAAGATGTATCACAGCAAGCCACACATTCAGAGCACATGACTATGGCTGTCAGCTCACACATTCAGGGACTGGATGAACACATAGCAAGCTCCAAGCAGAAAACAACGGTATGTAAGATCTGGCCACGCACACAATTTTATGAATGAGGCATATACTAGTCTGCTTACATGCGTATGCTGGGCTCAGGCTGTGGGCATTTTCAAAGTGAGTGGATTCAGCTTTGACTTCAGTTTCATTGGTTCCAGCTTTTTTAAAGCAGCGTTCGAAACTACATACGTGTACAAGGTCTGACTGGATCCAGCGAAACTGACGCCTGAGCCGAGTCCACTTATTTCGAAAATGCCCTGTGTCAATAGGGTTCCATATGCGTAAGAGTACCCAGACTAGATTTACCTGGGTTATAGAGTTGAAAGTATAATATATGTACTGCTAATACTAAGCCGTTTCCATGACATGATGCATACTGGGAACAGACCTCTTTAGTAAGTTTGGATTTGAAACTGGTTTTGATTTTTATCAAAGATTAGCATCTGTTTTGAATTCTTGTGTAATAATTTTCATTTTATTGTTTTCTGTTTGATTTCAGGCGATAGTGTCAGCTATCAAACAAAGTTCTGACGAATACCAAGAGAACCTGACCAATCAACATAGGACGCTGAGCGACACCTTGGATCAGTGGGGACAGCAGACCATCATGCAGTCCACTGATGTCAATGACAGGATATGTGACCTCAGGATAAAGGTGACAGAGGTTGAGGGATTGACGATGACCTTTTTGAAAGAAGAGCTCAAACATGACATCCCGACGGGTAAGACCTAATCTTGGCCATTGTGCTATTTGCAAAAAATGTTCAAAAATTCATTAAATATGCCACCAGTAAGTTTTGTGTTGTGAACAGATGATGTTCTAAGAGATGCAGAATCTCGTAAAAATAATAAAATAGTTAAAAAGTTGGTAACTGTAAGTAAACCTGCGTGCATCAAATTTCTTTTGAATCAGGTGTTACTCCCAAAAATCGTCGCTTCAGTTACCCTCGTCAACTAACCCGTACTGACCCCCATCACCTCTTACTGAAGAGCTTTGGTCTGGATCAGACCATCATTGAAGCAAGTAATGTGCCTCTACCAGATACTTTCATTGAAGAGGTACGTACACACGTGTATATGTGATGTGTAGGCCTCAAGGAATGTCGTTGCTAGGCAACAAAAGCATCCGCAGAGCTCAGAGCACTGTCACAGTGCTGCTTAGCACACGATTTCATGCTAACGGGCTCCACACATTTCATGGAGACGGTAAGCAGTAAGCACAGTCAAAGGCGTGCTACCCTTGGAGGAAAAATTTGCTTAAACTTAGTGATGTAACACAAGAAATCTCTAAGCACATGTAACCGTTAGCACAACCACACCAAGCACCGCCGTGAAATAATGCTTAAGGTTTGCAATTTTTTTCTGCTAAAGTTAGCACATTTCTGCTTATTGTTAACAGCGCTGTGAAATTGGGCCCAGTCTGTATCCGTGAAAGACAAAGACTTATTTTTCTACTTATTGACAAGTTTGTGCTTGAATTTTGTTTTTGTTTTTATGTAGCCTGAAGTTGAGGACTCCAAGAGTGACACAGTGGAGACAATGTCAGTGAATGAGGATAACTCGTCTGATGCTGGCTCTGATGTGTCTATGGGATCACTCATTGTGAGTTTGCAATTCAGCTGACAATTCTTGTGATTCTTGACAGTAAACTTCACCGGCAACATCGTCTTAATAGATTGATTTGTGTCATCTTTGAAGCAAGGTCGAAACTACCAGTCATTCTTAATTATTCTCTTATAATCTTAAATATTTTGCGATGATTTTTGTATCTTCTTTTCACAGGAAGAAAGTAAAGAGAACTTCCAGAAACCATCCAAGAAGAGGGCACCAACCGGCAAGGTGGTGAAGAAGACACCTCGTGACAACAGTGCGCACCGTACACCGCAATCTCGCTTACCGCTCAGAGTCACCAACACGCCCAATAACTGACCTCATTACTGATGCAATCACAAGAACTGAATGTCAAGAACTGTTTGCAGCATGGCATGAGGTGATTGGATGTGTGATCAGGAACGATACGGTTCATTGCAAGTAATCAGACGAAATGTTGCATGAAACTGTATGACTTGGCAAATTGTGAGCATTTTCCCTGAAAAAGGCAGATGGATAACAATCTTAGATGATTTTTGTACTTTTCAAAAGTTGACGGGATCTATCTGATAGAATGTATTATACAACTGTAAAGTAATAACTTGATTCGTTGGATTTAACTTGTAGGTTTATTTGTAGTTCACCTTTAATATTTACTCCGTGGGAAAAGCCTAGTACTTGATACGCCATAAGTAAGGTCTTTGGGAAATTGTTTGCCAGGAATATTTTTTATTTTCATTTCTATGAAAAGATAATGATATTGATTCTGTCTCCGCACCAATTGCAATTTCATTCACAATGAAATTTGATATTAGCAAGTGCTTGAGTAATGCTTTTTCTTAATCTTTATCATGTCTCTAGTTGCCAGTGTCTTTACAGAGCTCATTTTGAACTAATTGTTGCAGGTGGATTGAAACTGAGTACAATGTACTTTTGTTAAAAACATCTTGAACTAGAAGCTCCCTTTCAGTAGACCAACTCTTTACTTGCATTGTAATTCAACTGTTTAAAACATCAGTTCTACCGAGTGTATAAAATTATAACCAACATCTTCAAAATTGTTTGTAACCACTGTATACATGTATAATTAGACTTCTCCTCCAACCAGCTGATTCTCACAGCCACTTCTTACGCATGCTACTGGAAATTGAAAGATCTTGTGCAAAATTTGGTGTAGCTTTAAGTTTCCTGAATTCTAACATACATTGTCATGTTAACACTGAATTCTGTGTACACGGCATAAGCACCCAAGGTAATGTACATTTGTTGTGTTCATTTCACCCATTTCTTAAACAATGTACATTTATAGATTGTGAGCTAGCTAATATGCTTTATAAACCAGGACACGTCTTACTTTCCATATCCTTTGTCCCCGACGCCATTTCTTGATTTGAGGTACCGGTCACTTTAAGTAAATAATCAGGTGAGAACACAACATTAAAGATCAAACAAAAGAGACAGTTATCCCCTGTCATCAACTTTTATTTCCCCAACTTTTCGCTGTACATTTGCCAGAAAAATGAACTGCAGTAATGCTTAGCCCTCAGCTCCAATTAAGTATTTTCCAATGTGAAATCAAAGGTGTCTATTGTACTAATGGAACATCTCCAAAATTAATTTAAAGTCCAAAAGTTTTGCTGTTTACCTATATATTTGACGTGCATAAGAAATGTTGCAAGTAGAACCCCCCATCAAGAGTTATTTAAGTAGACTTTTTAGACACTTCAAGATTTTTTCTAAAAGTAACAATACCTTTCCTTATGAATTATTTCCAATGATTTCAAGCTTGAAATAGCTAAACCCAAACCCCGAATCAATGACTGAAAAATCCAGAATAAGAAACTTCATAAAAGTACATTGCAATGGTGCCATACTTGAGGTTTTTGAACTCTGAAAGTGATTATGGAAAAATGTAACCTTATACTGGTGCCCACATTCCTGAACTCTATTTTTTTTATCAGTTCTCTTATGAAATGAGCATTCCTAAATGATTCAATTTAATTGCCATGATGCTCTGTATGAAATTTTGAAAATTGATCAGTTTTGAAATTGAAAGAATTATCAGTTCTCTTATGAAATGAACATTCCTAAATGATTCAATTTAATTGCCATGATGCTCTATATGAAATTTTGAAAATTGAACAGTTTTGAAATTGAAAGAATTATCAGTTCTCTTATGAAATGAACATTCCTAAATGATTCAATTTAATTGCCATGATGCCCTATATGAAATTTTGAAAATTGATAGAAATATTGAAGGATTTAAGAAAATTGATACAATTCAGATGGAAAATGATATTGCCAAGTATGTAATTCCAAAAGCTGAAGTGATGCTTGGAGTCGTTATTAATTTAAAAGTTGCCTCGATATTGTATCTCCATTTGGTAACCCCCAATACAATTCCAAGTAAGTATCTACCAAAGCTACAATGCTATTCTGATTTACAACTTGATGAAATCTCCCTCTTTTTAAAATAAATTTCAAGTTGAGAATTGAGAGTATGGTTGGATGATTAATATGTTTGAGGTAATTACAGTGTAATGATTCTCCTTCAAAAACAAATGTATTAATGGTAGTTGTAACGATGACAAGCTTTGGATGTTTAGATTTATGATAAATTAGAAAAATTACTCTGTGATGAAAATCCTAATAAAAGTGCATTTTGTACCTTTCCCTGCAGTAATTTTCTGTTAAACACTCAGAATAACGATGGTGAATGACCCCAACCTCTGCCTTTTTTTTAGCTGTAATTTTTGTTTTTTTTTTCATTTTTTAAATTTAGTTTAAACATGCTGTAAGTATAGGAACTTACATTATTACTACAAATCCTTCAGATTATCTTGTTGAATGCATGCCCAAAAACTAGGGATTTCCTGAAATATGATGGTTATGTTTCAAAGCCAGACTTGAATCACAGAGACTTTTCCTGAATGTTTTGCAAGTATTTGTGAGATTATGCATTCCTCAAATAATCTGATCATGATCTTCTAGATATGTGTAGTGAGCTTAGTGAATGACTGAATAAGGCTTTGGTTTAGCCTCGTTGTAGTTGTTGTACCACCTGACAAGTGTCATGATAGCAGCCTTGATTGTGTCCAAGATGACAGCCTGGATGACAATGGCAATGATGGAAGTTGTGACCCACGTCCAGAGAGTATTCCAGCAGAGACCATGGAAGGATAAGACGGACCACAGTAAGGCAAACACACAAGATGCTATGAGTAGGATGTGAAGGACAAGGAACATAACTGGCTGGGAGACATGGCAGCAGACTCCGGGTGGAGTTGGAGTACTGGCTGGCTCAACATTGTGCATGGTTTGATAGTAGTTGTAGCGATTCCAGCGAGGATTCTCCTCGTCATCAGCCATTGTGAATTCACTGCTGGCGGTGGTACTGTTGCTGCTGATGCTTGTTTTGCTGCAAGTGTTTCCATCACTGGCAAACTCTTTACTGCTAATGATGCTCTTGTGCCCGTAGGTTTCTTTACTGCTGGAAATATCTTTCTTGCCACGGGTGTCTTCAGTGGTGCTGGTATCTTGGCTGGTGCAGATTCTATTGCTGCTGCTGCTGATGCCCAGGCTGCTAGAGAACCCCTCACTGCTGGTTGACTTTGGAATGACTGAAGAGGAGCCAGATGATGTTTGGTTGCTCTCAAAGGACAGACACTCCTCAGAGGATGTACTTGGCGGCATGGTTGATGATGAAGGGTCCATGTTGATTACTGCAGTGTCAATGCTGTTGTTGTTCCTGTTGGTGGTGTCAGGAGTGGTGTTTACTTCCATGCAAGGTGCAAGGTGTTGGCCAGGAGCACTGTGTGATGTCATGCTGGTCCAGCTCACTGAGGATACAACACTGATGGCCTCAGGTTGATACTCAATCAAGTGGCTCGATGACTGAAAGATAGATCCTTTGAGATGGTCATTAGTCACCTCTTCGTTGATGCTTTCACCATTGAAGGTATTTGGCAAAGTCATGTTGGCATTTTCTGGAGAGAAGCTCTTCTGTTTGGTGTCACATTTGGTCTCTTCCTCAATTTGGATGATACTGCTTTCCCTGGTGATGTCATGACCATGATGCTGGTATTTGTTCTGAACTGAAGTCTTCATGGCAGCCTCATCCTCTGTCACTTCCAGCTTATAATTATCACCAACATCAGCCCTAGGGTTGGAGCGCAACCCTGCCAACCACTTTCTGAAGTTGAAGAACAAAGGCTTGCGGCTACTGCTGTTTTTTATGGTCACACTTGGCATTTCAAACTCCGTGGGCAGGCTGATGATGTAGTCAGAACCGGTTGTAATTGGACTGTGTGGTGTTTTTATGATTGCACCCATCTTAGGTTGTGATTTTGACTCGTCGATCGACAGGTTTGGCTTGTCTTCAGTTAGTTGATGAGCTGCAAACTTGACTTTCAGCAGGAGTTCATCCCAGGTCTTAGTCTCACGATGCGGCAAGATGACTACTCTGCCTTTGCCCATATCACTGAACCTGTTGATGTAGTTCTTGGTACGAAGCACTTGGGCTAATTTGATTTCTGGGTCAAGAAGGGCATCGGTGTACTTTATGAATTTCTCTTGAGCACTGATGTCTTCTTGCGTTATCTTATCCTCAAGATGTTTGCTGTCTTCACACCGATCACCTGCGTCCTGTTTGCAAGTTGCCTTGTGTTTTTTCTCAAGACGTTCAAAGTCAGATGTAGCTCTTGAGATGGAGCCAGGTAGGTGTGAAGGCTCCTTGGAGGAAGGTGCTGATGGTGCAGTAAGGTCCACATTGTCAAGATTGTCATTGTCAGATGCTTTATGTTTGATTGCTCCATTGGAGTGGTAAGGAGATGACTCATCCTGTAGTTGGTTGGAGATAATGGATGATGACTCTGTGATGACTGATGAATCGCTGATGGATGCAGATTCACTGGAATCACTGGATGAAGATATGGAGAGATCTGCCAAGGTTGGGTTGCTGCTCAGAGAACTTCTAGAACTACCTGCTGAATCAAGGCTAGAGCTGGAATAGGCATACCCTGGACGAATGAAGCTTCCATGCTTATAGAACTTGTAACCAGCTGATGTGTTTTCTCCTGAACAGCCAGCTTCTGGGTCATAATATCTGCTCCCGGTGGTCCGATGGCATACAGGACACTTGTGGCAAGTCAACTTGTGATGGCATTCTAGCTGGTCAGCAGGACAGATGGACTGGTTGTCTCCATAAATGTCATCAGAAATGGTGTTTGCTACATGACAGCTGGAGGTGGAAACTGCCTTGGTGCTAATATTTCCATTCAAACTTCCACTTACAGAGTGCCTTGCTGGAATGCCGTTGTTGACAGAACTGTAATCAATGGTGTTGAAATTGGGTTTGGTACACGTCTTGATCGGTGACATATTCTCAATCTTTTGCTTGTAGATGCCGTGGCCATTGATCACAGTCCACTGAGAATACGTAATAAAAGCTGCATGACATGCATTATTCTTGTCATACTTGATGTTGTCAGCTACATTCATCATTTTGTAGGCTTCACTGGGAGTGGAACATTGCCTGCTGATCTTATTGAAGCATGATGAAGTAGTAGTCTTGTTTTGTTGGTCGGTATTTCCTCTTGGCCTGCTTCCCTGCTGCAGCAGCTCTGGAGCACTGATGGAGAGACGAGGTAAGCCTTCCTCCACACTCTTAAGACTACCCCCGAAGAAGTCTCCAGCTGCGGACTGAACATGAGCAGGTTGCATACCATCCATAAGTCGGTTTCCGTTCCGGAGTCTGGGAGATATACAAGGCAGATGCAATGACCAGATGGTAGGTGCGCCTCTGAAGATTATCTCCACAATTCCAAGCAATGAGAAAACCACCACGCCAGCCACAATGGCTCTAATCAATATGGCCGCATTGATGGTGAAATCTGCTAAGCTCATCAAGATGGAATCCTCAATGGACTGATCCAAGGACAACCTTGACACAACCTGTGCTGCAATCATGGTGTAACTAATGCAGACAAACAAGCAGGTGATGTGACGTGATCTGGTGAAGTTGCCCCGGTGCCAAGGTGTTAAGGCTGAGGTCCACAGAGAGCCATTCTTGAAGTAGTAAGCGATGTAGTTGACCCTGGATGCCGGCTGAGTGGTAGAGAGTAGCAGTGGAAAGATGGTAGTAATTCCTTGGTCTGATGATGATATACCACCACTACCTGCTCCACAGCCAGAGGTGTAACGATCCTGGGTCTTAGTATCCATGGCATGGATTTTCTTGATCTCACTGAAAAATATGCCAGTGAAAAGAAGAAATGATCAAAGTTTGAATACATCACTTTCCTGAGCACTTTGTCTTTCAAAAGCCAAATTTTCAAAAGATGCCACCTTTTTCAAACAGCAAATTTACACAAAAGATTAAATTCTCAGATAAAAGACTTGCAAAAATCTTTTCCTTGGACAAGTAAATTTTAATCAAACTTGGTATTGTTGCCACTTTACCTAGACACTGTAATAATTGATTCCTAACACTACAGGTGTTTTATGGGTAAACTTGAAGTATGATATTATCATTTCATATAATTTTTTAGGATTACAATCAATCTCACCAATGCATAATCTGAAGGATGAGGAACATAACTGTAACAAAGCAAAATGAAAACTTACATATCACATGCCCTGTTGATGATTCCTCGCAGGCAAGCTCCAATGTTGGAAGATGGAAGCAGCCTGGATTTGAATCCATCGCTCGCTGATGGGTACTTCGTCTCCACGGCTACGAGCTTACCGATGGAGCGAGGGGTTGCCAAAGTCTTCTGCTCTGAAGTTTTTCCAAGAACCAGATCAAAAGATAGCCTGTGGAAAAAGTTTAACACAAAAATGAGAATCAAAGTAAATTGCTTTTAACATGGCAACATTCAAAATGTGCTTGAATGATGATTTTTAATTGTAACTCACCAGTTGCTGAAGCCAGTTGTTCCTTGGAGTCTCATAAGACGCGGGTTTTTCTTTGCACCTGATGATTTGTGCAGTGCACACCAACGTAGGAATGAACCCCAATATGAACGGCCAGCATAGTTTACATCGATGATGTAGGTACGCTCCTTTCTGGCCCTGTTTCCCCGGATGTTGCAAGGAGATGGTGGACAGGAGCATTTGCTCTGTAACAAAGAAAGAGACAAACATTTGATAAAAGCAATCGTGAGTCATGGAAGTAGTGTGCAAAGAGGGAAAAGAAAAGTAAAGAAAATATAGGTTTCATTTTTTCAGTTTGTACCTTGTTTGCCTGTCTGAGATCTTGCAGAAAGGCCAAGAGCAGGAGCAGTCCGAAGCCAATGGCTATTGGGACTGCAGAGATGAAGACGATGTCAGACACGTCAACAGTTGACGGACAGTCTTCAGGCAGGGTAGAGATGGGGAGACTACCCTGGGATTGACCCGAGATGGTACTAAAGGTCTGGGAGCTGCGGGAGAAAGTAATGAAAACTCCTAAATTAAAGCAGAGCCTGAGCCCAAGCCTACTTTTGTTGAATTCTATGCATCCCTTTAATTTCTAATTGCCTCCTAAAACTGACACATGCCCTAGTTAAACTTGATATATTATGGCACTCAAAAATTGCGATGGCTCCGTACAGAATTTTTCCCACACTCTTATTCTGATCTGAAAGACATACAATAGCCTACATGCACTTTTATAATATGGCAAATAGCCTCAGTGAAGTTGTTCTGAAACATTTCTTTTATTTAAAGCATACACTTTCAAAGTGAAAATACAATTGTCTTGATATGAAGTGAAGCCTAACGTTAGCCCAAAGTTAGTGAAAGCATGGAAAACGTATGGTAGACATTCATTGGCAGGGTTCAGCTCAATTTGGACTTCATTGTAAATCAAGTTATCAGTGATCAAAAAGGCTCCAGGTAAATATGGAGGGTGATTCTCAGCAAAAGATTCCGAATCATAATACATCCAACATAGCTGCATGATATTCAAAAAGTCTACACTAAACATGCTTGTCTCCACGTAGCCTATCAAACATACATCCATTTCAACCTTTCATTATTTTGTGGGCAGCATTTTTGTGTAAATCCTGGGATGGGTTTGTTAGTTCTCTTACCTCACAGTCTTGAAGGCTGGAGCCCAAAGAAGTACGGCAATAATCAGGCAAAATCGCATTCGTAATTCTCACAAACAAGAAAGGCGTCCACACTGAAAGCACAGCATAAACACAACTGACGTTTGGTTTCTACGGCCTGCGCTCCCGTACGCACCGAAGGAGAAGCATAGCAACTAATGGTGACGCAACAATGGTTTTCTTTAGTGCTAGTAGTCTCTTTCATTGCTAGAGGGATCATTTTCTATTAAGTACTGATTTGTGGCCGAGATTTGTATATATTGATAGCAGCAAATATCGTTTTCTAGTTTGAACTTTTCTGGTTCCATAGACCTAAACATTTTGTCCTACATTCAGACTCTCTGCAAGTATTGAGGAAAGTAAACTTTTGGCGAGGAATTGTGGGAAGGGAGCTGGAGGTTGTAACCGACCGATAGAGGGCGCTATTAGAGTCCACCCATGAGCCGAGTTCGGGCAGCTTGTTCCCGTATGCTCACGAATAGCTCGATTTGTTGTTCGTGGGTCGGCCGGTCGAACGCCGGGAACAAACCGGCTATCGCTGGTAGTTATAGTGACAAGCAACATGCAACATGGTGGCGTCCATGTAGGCTACGTTATTTGAGAGTTAATGTTTGGATGGGCTGAATTCTTTTTTACATAAACAGGAATATTCATTTCTGTGTTGCGGAAAATAATGTACATGTATAAGTGCAAACTTCCCTTTGTCTATGTGTCTTTGGAAGCCATCTCTCTGTAGCTACTTTTTGCAGATGTTCAAAAATCAAAATCTCACGAGTTTTTCCGTGTGTTCCTGTAAAACCCTGACGAGGAGGTGGTGTGTGATCCTGTTTCGAGAACAGTGTTCTTAAGTCGTGTTCCCCCTGTTCGAGCGCGAAAACAAGAAACCCGTGTCAACAGGCCGCCCGAACACGGCCAAATTGACTAAACCCATTGATCTCCATTATATAATGGAGATTACTGATTAAACCACTGTAATCGAAAAAATAAAAGAATTTTCGAGATTTCAGAGGAACTACCAGCTTTGCTTTTTATCAGGGAAACGCCTTCTATGGTAAAACTCTGGTCATTTCAGCCTATTCGGCATTTCAACTAAAAAAAAAACCCATTAATTTCATCAATACTTTCCAGATGAAAAACTGAATGTAAAGTTTTGTGGAGTTTTAAACCTTTTTATCGCTATTTTTGTCTGGAGTTTGATATTTCTTGTAGGCCTCACCAATATTGTTAACAATACAATTAGTTCAGTGTTATTGAATACCTTTTTTGACAATAATCAGATTATCAATAGTTTCCAAGATCACTCATGTTTAAACATTCTTATATCGCTGTTGCACATTCAACAATTTATTTTATTTGCCTACTGTGCGTAATAAGACTACATTCTATCCGTAGGAGCGGGGCCAAACCCAGATGTGTAAACCTGTCAATCAATATTGATCACGAAAACCGGTGGGAACCGGTTGACGGAACTAGATGGGCGTGCTTTCTGCTACTCAGTTTTGATCCAATCAAATTGCCAAGTGAACAAGGCTGGCGGGGATTTTTTTATTTGACCAATCCCAATTGGCGATTGATCACTCATCACGACACCTTTTTCGTGCTGTTGCTCAAATAAAGTAGGCCCCGTCATTCTTAAAATGATATAATTTCCAGGCAATCAAGAATTTAACCATTAGTTTTTTCTTTAAAATAATATTTTTGTGAACAAGACCAAGATATTGTCTTTAAGAACGCAAAACTTAAAAAGAAAACAGCGGTCATATCTTGTGCGGAGAAATACTTTGTACAAAGGGGCCCTCATTGCATCAACCGCACGCGTCGTGCCGCCGAGGCATTAAAGTTTAGCACATTTCGCACGTGTCTCATTGCGCCTTTTGAAGTTGGAGGCGAGTAGGTCGCGTGTGCACACTGGCAGCAAACATTCTGCTCACCCACAAACAATTTGCGATTTTCGGTTCGACAGGATAGTCCAACGGCATTCGTCGAACGCGTCCCTCAAATTGCTGGTGCCTTGGAAGCTTGAAGGAATGGACAAAAGTTTTACTTGAGCCTATCCTGGTGGTGCACCTGGGTCCTTGGTCATGTTGGTCTCCAACTCCGTCTCCTTACAACTTCTATTCGGCCTCGTTCGCAGCCACATGTACCGCTCTCCACTCTTGTATGATCCTCAGAGCCAGTTCCGTCGGATTCTTCAGATTTCGAGAGCAAATAAGTAGAATGCCATGGACCTGCAAACTACCATGTTTGCCTCATGGACGTCGTCAAACTTTTGTTGGAACACATGGCCTACATGGCAAGTTTAAATTTTTGAATTTTGTGTGAACATGGTAACTGGTCGCTTTTGTGAAATTCGCTTTAGAACTGAACTAGGCCCAACATGCAAGTGTGTGTCCCACTGAACATTTTGTGAATTTGTTGTCGAATGATCTGATTGACGTTTTTGGAATGTGCTTTGCAAAGCTGCAAGCTTCAAGAAGGTACCAGAAAAGTCTTCCTGGGTAAGTCTGTACAAAAAGACCAAGACTTCCCGAGGTGAGTGACAAATTTAATCTTTTCCCCGACCCCGTCAAGTCTTTCAACATGAACATAAATATGAACATGAGTAATTGAAGTAGGCCTCGTCCATTTAGTTGGCCTTATTTTGCCATAATTATGCCCGCATTTCTCTTACTAACGTCCACAAAACCAGAGTTTGGAATACTACTGTGTATGTAGTTTGGAGTTTTTTGGCACTATTCATGGTTTTCTAGGCTGTTACTTGAAAAGGTCAGTGTCTTTGTGTCGCCAACAACTGCAACTTTAAAATCTCATTCAAGCCATCCTAGTTGGATTCAGAATTTGCATTTGAATGTGATTCCACTTCTTGACCACTGCAGTTTCGTTTGCCGCCTTTTAACCTTAAGAATGTCGTCTGCTGCCTAGCTTGATATGTACACGTGCAGTATAATAGTCCATGATAACTGCAAACGTTCCCCCTCATGTTATATGCCCGGCAAGGGCCAATGAAATTCACTACTTGGAAGCCTATTTTGCATAGTCAGAATAGAAATGTCACGCGCACAGGTGTTGTGGGCGTGATTAAAATTTCCGTTAATACTATTGGTTGAAAGTATGAAAGGACCGCGCGAAGCGGCCAGGTGCAACATACCGTGAGGTTTTACTTCTGACATTACATGTATTCATTGTCACTTTACTGCGCACGGTGACTCCACGTGCCATGGAATTGTAAACGGTTGTGTGACTGTATTTGTCGGCAAAGACTTGTTTGATTTGTCTCCCAATGAGCCAAGGAAACTACCATGTACACGTATTTGTAATTAAACGTGAATCCCTAAACAGTATCTCTCTATAAAGAATTTTACCACACTTCTCAATTCTTCAAGTGTTAAAAGTTCTCTTGAAAATCAAGAGAAGTAATGCGTGGGCAGTCACTTCCCAAAGTGTTGTAAAAGCTCTGGTTTGTAATCCAAAAATAATATAGACATCTAAGTATCGTGCATTGTGTTTCTGCAGACCGATGTGCATTGTGCAACATATAACATTAAAGCTCGGAAATACATGTACACAGGGCCCTATTTACAAGCTGTTGTTTCTTCAGTGTCGGCAGGGATATACATGTATTTGAAATTATGTCATTTTTTTACAGAGAGCATAACATCTTGCATTTTTTTCAGATCAAAATCGAAGAAAATCTTTTGGCCAACTATTACAAAATGTCACTAGATTAACTAGCTGGAGATGGTAGGGAAAGGAAAAACACCCCAATTAACAAATCACATGTGTAAAAGCCTAGGGTCATGTGTGTAAGCAGTCTTAGGGCAATGTATATTAAAAAATCTCAAGGCCATGATTTATATAACTTTACTAAAATATGACTGAAATTGGATAAAGGCTCACTCCTGTTCACCAATTTACAAACGATTTGTGCTTGGACTTCACATGCAGGACCAGCTGTCATTTCTCGTTCACTTGTACAAAACTTTCCGACTTGTTTCCATGTCCAGATATGCACCATGATGTATCATCAGACAGAACATTTCTTTTCAAACATCTTTGTATCAAAGGCTGATGATTCTCTAGGGCCATGCACAAATTTGATTTTCCTCTCATTCACTATGTCTTGTCATATTTCAGCTTCCATTCTAGAGAGGCTGTTGCATAAAGGATAACTTGTTTCTTTCTGTTTCATCACCACCACTGATCATCATCATGTGAAGCTTTTCTAAAATTAATTTTTAGGGCCATAGTTGCAGATATGTATCCCAACACCTAGAACTTCACCGGCTGACATACTACCACATTTCTTTTGTAAATAAATAACTTGTAAATAAAATAAATAAATGTAAAAATATCTTGGGAGCCAAGTGTGCATGACATCACATCTCCAAATTCCAACTTTCATTTGAATACAACTTGCAGATTCAAAAGATATTTGCAGTTTAAAAATAATAAACTGACAGACGTGTTACTTGTACAAAATAATTTTTCAAAAAATTCAACTACATGTCACGTATGTGAAGTGTTCCACGGCATGCTGTCTCTCGACTCTTAAGGACATGTGTAAAACGTGTTGAAATTCAAATCGGTGTCACTCCACCTGTGACAGAATTAAATACTGCCTTGTATCTGCCTGTGTCAATATGTCTGGTAATTATCACATTTATCATTCAACCTTATTTTCATTAAAACTAACAGTCCTCCGTTTTCCGATATTTAATGAGGCTTAGTGTATCACTCCGGTGAATTAAGTGTAACCACATAGCTTTGTAGACTTATGTCTAATTCTGTATGTGTTGTGTAGGTACGTCCTGGTGTGAAGTTTTTATAGGCTTAACCCTACCAGTTCTCAATCCTCCAACTTGGATATGATTTTACATACTCCCTAGGGGGTTAGGCTTATTTGTGTACGTATTCAGTAAGGTCTGTTAAACATGACAATGTCTATAATCATGGAGGTAGGCCTATTGTATTGTACAGGTGTAGGCCTAGGGGCACAGGCCTATAATGTGTTATACATGTAGTCCTCGGGGCATACAGGATGAATGTAACCAAACGAGCAGGTAGGCATAAAAACATAGGCCCGTTGTGTTTCACAGCTGGCCTGGAGATTCACATGCAGGCCTGATGCAACTTTTTGCAGGTTGACCCAGAGTCGTATATAGGTCCAGTGTAATGAAAAGTTGGGCCTAGATGCATAGGCCTGAAATATATTGCGCAGGTAGGTCTAAAGAAATTACGTATTGTGTGGGTACTGGGTAGGCCTATATGAGCTTGATATATGCTGTTAGGCCTAGAGACATAGGTCTTATATGTATTGTGTGGGTA
>NW_019091412.1:1016736-1030432 GCF_001949145.1 Acanthaster planci
TGACTGGGTAGGCCTATATGTGCTTGATATGTGCCGTTAGGCCTAGAGACATAGGTCTTATGTAGTGTGTGGGTACTGGGTCGAATTATATATGCTTCATATATGCCGTTAGGCCTAGAAACATAGGTCTTACGTATTGTGTGAGTACTGGGTAGGCCTATATGAGCTTGATATGTGCCGTTGGGCCTAGAGACATAGGTCTTATGATGTACAGTGTGGGTATACTGGGTAGGCCTATATGTGCTTGATATGTGCCATTAGGCCTAGAGACATAGTTCTTATGTACAGTGTGGGTATGTGCTTGATATGTCCCGTTAGGCCTAGAGACATAGGTCTTACGTATTGTGTGAGTACTGGGTAGGCCTATATCATTGATATGTGCTGTTAGGCCTAGAGACATAAGTCTTATATAGTGTGTGGGTATTGGGTAGGCCTATATGTAATTGATATGTGCCGTTAGGCCTAGACATAGGTCTTATGTAGTGTGTGGGTATACTGGGTAGGCCTATATGTAATTGATATGTGCCGTTAGGCCTAGAGACATAGGTCTTATGTATTGTGTGGGTACTGGGTAGGCCTTTATGTGCTTGATATCATGCCATAAGGCCTAGAGACATAGGTCTTACGTATTGTGTGAGTACTGGGTAGGCCTAGAATGTTGTATGTGTGTCGTCAGTCATATCATCTCAAGACTTTGTACTTGCCCGCTTTCTTTATAAATAATGTATTTCTGGATTTTTGTAATGGTGACGTGGATGGTGGAATTGTGCGGTGAAGAATTCTACGTGATACCCCTCCGACAGTTGAATTTCATGCTATTGGCACCACATTTTGAACAAAAATTACTTTTCAAGACTTATAACTTGCATAAGAAAAATTTATCAGAGGCAGCTAGTGGTGCACTGAACTAATTCAAGCTCCATTGAAAAGAGTGTAAAATCAACAAAGTTTGGAGCCCCATTGCGGGCAACTGAAGTCCCTGAGGCTTCTCAAACCATCAAAAAACAATGTGTTGTTTGGTCCTTCGGATTTCATTAAGAGCTTGATATGTGCTGTTAGGCCCAGAGACATAGGTCATATGTATTGTGTGGGTACTGGGTAGGCCTATATGTGCTTGATATGTGCCGTTAGGCCTAGAGACATAGGTCTTATGTAGTGTGTGGGTATACTGGGTAGGCCTATATGTAATTGATATGTGCCGTTAGGCCTAGAGACACAGGTCTTATGTAGTGTGTGGGTACTGGGTAGGCCTATATGTAATTGATATGTGCTGTTAGGCCTAGAGACATATTGTCATATGTACTGTACTTATACTGGGTAGGCCTATATGTGCTTTATGTGTGCCGTTAGGCCTAGAGACATAGGTCTTATGATGTACAGTGTGGGTATACTGGGTAGGCCTATATGTGCTTGATATGTGCCATTAGGCCTAGAGACATAGTTCTTATGTACAGTGTGGGTATGTGCTTGATATGTCCCGTTAGGCCTAGAGACATAGGTCTTACGTATTGTGTGAGTACTGGGTAGGCCTATATCATTGATATGTGCTGTTAGGCCTAGAGACATAAGTCTTATATAGTGTGTGGGTATTGGGTAGGCCTATATGTAATTGATATGTGCCCATAGGCCTAGAGACATAGGTCTTATGTAGTGTGTGGGTATACTGGGTAGGCCTATATGTGCTTGACATGTGCCGTTTTAGGCCTAGAGACATAGATCTTATGTACAGTATTGTGTAAGTTGGCCTAGAAGTATGTGCACATAGACCTAGAAGTGGACCTAATTTTGCAGGTAGCCTAGATATAGGGGATCCATGTATTGTGTAGGTAGGCCTAGATGGGTTTACGCCTAATATAGCAGCCAGGTTTGGTTTATGGCCACATGTAAGAAGTTCTGCGTGATTTGTGTCTCATGTTTTTTGTTGAATAATTAAGGTCATCAGGCTTATCTGATAGGAGTATGATATGTTTCATGTTGCCATGGTTTGGTGATAGCCACCAGTTGAACACAATGATAAATTTTTAAAATAGAAATGTGTGATTTAATTATTTAAAAATTAGGCTTATGAAGTGTTTTTATAACTTCACATTAACTTAAGCACTTCTCTCAAAACTCACAAACTTTGTTTAGCACCTACCAGCTAGTGGTACTTCAAATTTTAACAAAATTTTATTGTTGAAAATTAGTTTAGCTTTGGTCCATAACTCATTTACATTTTAGCTGCCCGTGAATGCTACATTGTAGATCTATGAAATGGGGATATATCTTCTAATGTTTCCTAGCTCGACTAGGATGAATCTTTTTTTTGAGTCCGTTTATTTCCAGCCTTTTACAAGAGATGCCATGGACTAAGAGAAGGCGTGGTCTTGAGGATCATCACAGATGGTGCTAAGGAACCGGAGCAGGGAGGAAGACTGACCGAAGACTGATGACCCCACTTCCTCAGTTTGATGTTACTCGTACACAAGGCAAGGCTAAAATAACAAATGAAACTCTAAACTACAACAAAATTATAAAGAGAATTGATAGGTGCACTGTTGGGCAGGGTTGTCAAGATTCGGAAAAAGATGGGGTCATCCCAATTTGTGTATTCATCTTGCGTGAAATGGGCAATTTAGTCTAAGATACTTCCTGTTCTCCTGAAAGGTAATTGCCACAAAAAAGCATCTACAAAAAGTGCGGTTACCCCTCTAGAAAAGAAACTCTTTGAATGTAACATTTTGATTGTCATGGGCATTGCAAGAGAGAAAGAGAACAAGGTTTAACCAACTTCCATCCCTCTCCTTCCCTGGAAAAAAATTAAGAAAAAGGCCACAAATGTGAAAGACAAAATAAAAGAGGAAAGGGGGTGGCAACTGCCATGAGAAGAACCCACCCTCTACGTTTGCTGGTTGATCATACTGCCCCTTGCAAGTGCTTGCTGTCCACACCCTCCCAAACTATATGCCCCCTTCCTGGCATTGCCAGGGATTCGGATTATTGATAATTCTGGTCCATTTTGTTTTAATGCTTCAGCTGAGATGCAACTTTGAACTACACCTAGGAGACTTGAAGGATGACCATCATTGACTTATGCCAAGGAACTGATAGTAAGAAGGAAGAACAACACTTGACTGATGACCCTGCTTGCTTTGCCTGGCCACTGCAGCTTCCTGAGGTAAGCTTATTTTATGTTCTAAATCCAGCTAAGGAGCTCAAGGGGGTTAGTCACCCCAAAGTTTTGTCTACCCCCTCCCCAAAATAATGTAGGGAGGTTTTTTTTTTACCCCCAAAGTGAAAGAGCAGTTGCGAGAGTTAAAGGTGACATCACATGCAAAGGGTCTAACCCCCCCAGAAAAAAAATTGCTCAAGAACCACATCTGTCTAAATCCAAGTAACTGCAAAGACAGTTGATGGAAGAAGAAATTATTACCCTAAAAACGTAAACCAGAGAGAAGCAAATCATACAATTAATGAATCAAGGGTTTTAGAAAAGGAAGATTGTGCCAAAAGTAAAATACAGTTAAACAGATTCTAAAAACGGGTAAGAGGCATGCATCCCCTTTGACAATAATGGAAAATGCCACAAACTAAAACATCAAATACTTTTGAAGCATTACTGACAAACCAAAATTTACAACTAAGAATATCGCCCCCAAAGTAAAGGAGAGTAGTCATTAATCTTTTTAATCTTGATTTTCCATTTTGTTTTTGTTTTTTTTCCATGCTACATGTACAGATGGAGACTACACCTTCCAAACATTTGATCCAACTCAACTTATGGGCGGTTAGGTCAACAAGAAGCATAAACTCAATGCAAGGTACAAACTGCATAGCCTTGTTTCTCCTGTTTGTCTGTTCAACTTGTTTGGCTGTAGGTTTTCCCATGGTATATGTGGTCCTGTCAGTTCCTGCAAGAATAGACTCTAAAAGGCATAACCCCAAAATACTATAGTAATGCAGGTGACTGTACAAGTTATTTATTCCACTTATCTACACCTGAGCCTTTTACCAAAATGGGTATTGATGAAAGTAATTAAACAAAAGGAAGAAACCTGCCACATTGACGTAATGTTTCACCATTTAGCTTTTTCATTACCTTTCATAGATGGTAAAAAGGATTTGATGTCTGATGTGCCTTGTTTTAAACAGAACCAGGCACAGAATCAAAAACTTAGGAGCAAAAAAGATTGTGCTTGTGAATCAATTGCTCTTTACCATGTTGAAGGAACCAGAAGTACTTCAGGCTTCCCTGGATTTTCGGAGCTTTCCCATCGAACACTTACAGAAGTTCTCAATTTTTTTCTCACAGATTAAATACAGTGTAGCCCTTGCTGTATACAGACTGAGGACCGAGATGGGTATGGCTAAAATGAGCAGTAGTTGATCCAGATGGAGGACACATGAGATGACACTCCTTTTCAAGTGTCTAAAGTAATAATTATCTTGATTGGATTTTTCAAAATCTGCAAGCACTAAGTTATTGATTGCTTTGAAAAGAAGAGTTTCCTGTGCATCTCTGTCCATATTTCTCATCATTTGTGGGGAGTCGTACTGTTATCTTTCTTTGTTTTAACAAGCAATGTCATCTCAGATTTCTAAGGTCTGTATGGGGAATTAAACGATTTAAAATATCAAGAACGGTCATTTAATTAACTTAATAAGTTTCCTTTGCCAGGAAAATTTATGGTGGTATTAATTGTGAAGTAAATCATGACCATGTTTTTTGCCAGCCATTTTTTCCCCTGAAATTAAAATGGAACATAATAGTCAACCTTTTAAAGGAAATATAGAGGATTTTAGACATTAGAAACATTTTCAAAATCCTGGTTCACTCAAAAGATAAGCCCCTGTCAGGGTATTTGATGTAACAATGTCTTTTAACACTCTCTTTTTCAACTCTTCGTTGTCGGTGGATTTTGACCAAAAATTCCTTTAAATTCTTTAGGAAGGGACTGCAATGAACGTGATGTTTTCATATTTTAATTCAGCCTGGTGTAAAATGTCCCCAAAATTTGAATGCCATAATTGAATTGGGCATCCATAGTTTTTATCCTGATGCTCGCTTCCACACTGTGCTTCTCCTTTGTGTCGTTTCACCTGCATGCATTGTAAGTTTTCACAGTTTATTTTCACCGTTCTGTATTGTTTATTTGCATGGTTTTTAGCTGCCGCTTTTGCACTTTTTGTTCACAGCACCGGCATTCCACAACAGGAGAATCATAGCTTGTTGGTTGTGAGCATTTAAGTGGAAAACCGTTTCACCTTTCTGGACATGTTGGCCTTTTAGAAAATTAAAGAAAAAAAATGAATTCATCACGTGACTTGCAACCAAATTGATAATAAACAGCCTAGGATATTTTGAAAAGCAAAGATTTTTTTCCCTTTCTCCCTACCCCTGACCTGATCCCCTTACTCCAGTCCAACAGTTCCTTTTCTCCAATAAAATTGTCAGAAATGATAAAATAGAGCCTGGTGTGTTATACATGTATTGACATTTCTTTTCTGAACTAAAACTCCAGTTGGATGAAAACATCTGTTAAAAAGCAAAAAAAAAAAAGATTTAGCATTCCATAAAGCTACTCCAAAACTAGATTAAAATCTTATTGCAAATAAACTTTCTTGGTGGTGAGACAGGTTAGCAGCCAATTCCTTCCCATGTCACAAAGGGTTTTTCCTTCAAACAAGTCTTATTAATGGTAGTCAAATCTAATGTTTTCAATAAATATATTGTACGGCAAAGAACAAAATAGACTCAAAGAGATTCCTGTAATCCAATTTTTAACATTTCTTTTGTCATTTAAATAGAACAGGAAAAATCGCGAACAAAGCTCTATTCAACATGTTTTTTGTTCTATACAAAATAACCAAGTATAGCAATAATCGCATGACTGAATATCAACTGTACAAGTGACTTTCTTAATTATATTGATAAAGAATTGACTTTATAAATATTTAATACAAGTAGGAAAGTGACTTAAAATAAAGTGCCTGTTGATTCTTTCATTTTGACACATTTTTTTCTACTTCACTGATATGACTGATATGCAGGCATGGTTCTAATATCGATAAGGGGCCAGGGAAAGAAGTACAGTCAGTCCAGAGACAGCATTCCCTAGGGGGGAAAAAGTCTTGCATGTTTTGTAAGACTTTGAACAACTACAGAATAGTGCAGCATTTTTTCAAACAGTTTCAATTGCAGATGTTCAAAACTTGGTTTGCAAAAAGGAATTTTGAAAAAGAACTGGTACATTGAAAAGCTTATATTATGCAGTAAAGCAAATTTAAGGCCAGTGTTTAATCTAGCCACCTGTCCTGAGGAAAGGCAAACACGATTCCGCAGATTTTGCTTGACCCCCATTTATTTCATAAATCTTTATTGCTGGTCAGTAAATCTGTATCGTTCCCTCTAAAGCACTGGGTATGAGGTAGCATCGAGAGGTATTAGTTTAAAACCTTTTGCTGGGAGTGTACAAGTAATGTTGCCTTGGAAAGAACAGACAGATGAAAATCCTCTCTATATGATCCTGGAATGTTTCAAATGGAAGATTTTATCACAGAGAGTATCTATTGTAAGATGCTTTTACAGTTGGTTGTTTTATTTTTTGCAGAAACTGTGAACTGAATGCACTAAATTAGTTTGTTTTCTACAAAGTACTGAAAATAATACACCATGCGCACATTTAAAATTGCTAGTGATATTTCATAAAGTTTACACAGGTGAGATGGCCTTTTACCCTTGCAACAATTGTGAATAAAAGACATATCAAAATCCAAAGGCACTTTGTTTCCAGCACTTCTTAACTCTGACTTCAACTTGGAATCTGTTTATGAATATAAACTCTTATATTAAAGACATAAATTGGTACTTGAAATACATAACGTTTTTTAACTTTATGCAAAAAGACTTTAAAATATACCTAAATACAAAACAGGATTATGAAAAGTAACAAAGATTATTTTGAAAAGTAAGTTGAGATTTTGAGTCCAACACTTATTACTTAAGAGTAACCTTTCAGACTATAAACATGAGTGAAACCATTACACTGGATATTAGCACCAGGTGAACCTAATCTTTTTTTTTAAGAGTAATGCCTGATCAAGATTCTGGTTTAGAAATTGTCAGGCTATACAACCAGCAGCACCAACACACTTCTATGAAAACTTGATGTCTGAAAATATGATTTTAGATGATTTAATTCTGAATATAAAACTGACAAGCCTTGCTCTGAATTTCAGCGACTGCTTTGTTGTAGCTGAAGGTTCACTAAGGCCCAATTTCATGGCGCTGCTTACCGCGGAATTCCATGCTTACGATCTCCATTCTGCGCTGACCTTTTAAGCACAGGATCCTTAGTTAAGAGATGTACGCATGCGAACAAGCCCAAATTACTCTCTAACCCATGAAATACATTCGCTGTAAGCACAGAATTCTCTACTATGGTAAGCGCCGACTTTCGCTTGCGGTAAGCTGCACTGTGAAATTGGGCCCTGGTTATGTCCAACTCCAGCAGTTTCATACAGGTACAGCCATGTCTCAAAGAGAGCATGTCTGTTCTTGGCATTGGCCAGGATATTTGTAACTGGTGAAAATCTTAACAAGGTGCCCTTAGATTTCAAGATTATTTCTGCATCTTTCTAACATGGCATGGAGGACCACTCGCTGGAGTAAACCAGTACTACTTGTAGATAAACAACACTTGGAATAGGTTGGCCTACTCTTTTGAAAACCAAATGGATTCATAGACTGGCCTGGACATGGCAAGTTGACTGCAAAAGTAAGAGCTTTCTTCTCTCTCATCTGCTACTTGGTCTTGGATGGTCGACTTGAGCCATGAGCCTGCGAAATGTACATACAAAAAACGCACTGCACCAAAGTGACCTCATGTCTTTGGTTAAAGTTTATTGACGGTAAGGGTTACAGGGGTGTGAGTGGCCACTCAAAATTGACGCTGAAAAGAGCTAACAAAAAGCTGAAATGTAAAAAGTTCTCTTACTTTTTGTACAGAACAGGTGCACAAAAAAGCTGAAAATCAGGGTCAACATCTTAACAAAAAGTGACATCAGCTAAAAAGCTGAATTCTCATACCCCTGGGGTTAACAAGTTTGCTAACCACAACTGGTTCTTTCTCTATTGTAAGCTTCATCTCTGGCCTGAAAACAATTTTAAGCATCTGTGTCTGGACCAAATGAAAACTCATCTTTGGTTTCGACTGTGCAGTCACTGTACGCCGAGTAATAATTTCCTAAATCAGGGACCTGCTGTCATTTAGTACCATACTGGATATGACACTCTATGTTTTAATCAACCAGTGACAGTAAATAAACACTGCTTTCCAGATGTACTTTGCATCAGGGAGATCTTAATTTTTAATTACAGGTTTTACCTTTATCTGACACATATTAATAAATACTTTATACTCAGTACTTGTGAAAAAAAATTCACAAGCTTACTCAGAAGGGACTTGAACCCACGACCTCCTGCTTACTAGTGCAGACGTCTTAAACATTCAACCACTGAGACCCTCCTAAGTAAGCTTGTGAAGTTTTTCGCAAGCACCGAGTATACAGTGTATATAAATACACAAGTCAGGTAAAGGCTAAACCTGTTATCAAAAATTAAATAAGCACTGCTCTTTCCGTTGCAAAATGGTATAGCATAGAAAGCTTATATTCGTTTGAATTTTTTTTTACACTAGAATAATCAAATAATTCAATGAACAAAAGTTGTTGACTCTTTTTGGGAAAACATACCTTTTTTTTGCGCAGCGGTTCTTCACTGTTGATCTCTACTTCCTCAAGATCTCGATCGATGCCATTTATGTCAGTGCTGGGGCCAGATCGTCTAGGGATCAGGGGTTCCTTTATCTCAAATACATTGACAATTTCCTGTAATCATTAGTAAAACAGCATTAATAACACAGTGGTACAGCGAAACCAGGTAAAGCTGGATCAAAAATCATTGAAATTTTGAGCTTTTACAAAAAATTAGCTAAATTTCAAACAATACCTTGACCTTAACCCTCCCACCTACTTTGGCCAGAAACCCTTCCAAACGCATCATATGGCATCATTTGTCAAAGTGGCTTGCCTGCCCAGTGTCACAAGATCCAACAGCTCAACTCTTATTAAAGCCAAACAGCCTTGGGCAAGTTAGATCAAAGACCGCTAGTTAACTAGTGGTTGGTTTGTGACGTACCTAGCGCATGTGCAGTGAAGTTGAAGTGCAAGCGACCCCAGTCAACTGTTGTCACACAGGGGAGAAAAGGTGGCCGCAGGAAGGGCAAAATAGCAAAACTAGAAGTGAAAATGGTCGTTTACTTGTGACATACTGTTTTTCTAGCATTTTTCTTATAACTGGTCCTCTCTGCACTGTGTTATTAAAAACTGTTTATGGTAACCAAGAATGCGACCAACCTTGATAGGCTAGTCACAAATAGTTGACTAGTCCAACCATTGTCAAGTAGCGTGAGTTTGATGAGATTAGCTGAACTTTGGTTACTTAGGGTCTTTGATTGAACTTGCCCCTTGCCAGTCACCAAAAGATTCAACAGAGGGCATTGTTCAATGGAACTTCCTCTCATAGTCTCAACATGGCCAGTTTGTTTGGCTGCTGTTGCTTGCCAAGTACATCAAAGACTTTACCTGGTGCACTGTGCTGCATCTGGCAGGGTTGGGGTTAAAGGGTGAAATTCCCTCAATTTAATGCAAACCCTGCCTGTTCTGTCCGTCAGTACAGTTTAACTACATACTAATCTGGTTTCTGTTCCTGGCATGGTTACAATGCATCCATACCAAAAACCGAAATCAATGTGTGACCCCCTAAATTATTCTGTAATCTTTCCCGATACATACCTTCCATTGTTGCATATCCAGTGAGATCATGACTTGTTTTCGATCCACTTGTTCATTTGTCTGCCCCTCAACGTAAGGTGTTGTGGGAATAATGATTGGTAACCTGTCATCATCTAATCTAACCTCTGCATGGCCATCCTAAACCAAAAATACCATTAAGAAGAAACACGTTGCCATGAAGCACACTTACTATTAATAAACATAAAGGTGAAGTCACAATCACACTAGATACTTTTCACAGACCTGTACCAGTGTAATGAACTTAACAGGAGGAATAAAGTGACTTTTTCAGAATATTTCATAAATTCATCAGAAAATTGTACAGAATATTTTTTTATTTTCTTCTCCGAGACACCTGAAAAAACAACCTGTACATTGCACTGCATTGATATGTATAGAGATTAATTTTTCAAATAATACAACAGCTGTGCTGTACCTGTGACTTTCAATATTTTAGTGGCAAAAATCTGGGTCACATTTTGATTACTATTTTTAATTTCGGGATTCGTCTTACCTTTACCAAGAAGGAAAGATGGAATATGTTCTCTACTGTTTCACTGAAGGAGTGAGGGTTGATCACGAACTCAAATAAGGACACCGGTTCAACTGAGTTAAGAAAAAATAAAAACGGATATAAAACAAAACCAATGCAAAAACTGACAAGTAGGGCGAAGTCAATTCGAATAATACACTATTCGAATATTCGACCTTAAATTCGATCAAATATCCAAATATTCGGGCTTACTGACTGCCAGACTGTTGATGATTAAAACCAGATACAAAATTAGTAGCAATAATGCACAATTGTACATTATAATTACTATAATAGCTTCTCACATCTAGGAGTATCTCCAGCCATGATTTAGCAAGATTTAAGAGACAAACAATTCCTTTTGCCCAGTTGAAATTTTTATTCTTTTCACATTTTTTAATGAATAATTTACTTTTTGAATCATAAGATTTCTGTCACTGTTCACTTGAATCTGCTTGAAACAAGCCTCCACAGTGCAATTTTTCTGACCATGATTTGCATGATCAAAAAGAGGGGAAAAAATTACCTTCGGACTGATCTTCCTGGTCAAAGTTAGTGACTTGATGAAGAATTCCCAGCATTCTCTCTACTTCCTCCGTAGTGACCTCCTGATGACTTTTACCCATGGACTGAACCTGATGAAGAAAGAAAACATCAGTGAATCATTTGGAACATAAGCCAGAGAAAGCCAAAAATGGGACCCACAATAAAATGAGTCACATGCTGTCAGAGTCACTTTCGAGGACAAAAATCCTCAACATTGAAAATCTTAGAACCCTCAAAATGTTTATCCAGATGTCACTTTTCATCAGATCACCAAACTGGTATATACAGAGAGCCCAGGTTGGTCTTTCCACTGCAAACTAAAACGAAATGCTTAAACATGACCTGAAGACTCATTCTGTTGGATCTGGTCACAAATGTCAGATTTTGAACAAAGACTTATAAAGTTATACCCGTTCTGTAGAAAACCCATTTTCTGATAAAAGGGATAGGAGGGAGGTGCTTTGCCTGGTTGGCAGGATGCTCAGCCGTTATCTTTGAGAAGAGACTGATATACATTGGAAATACTTTTTGCTTTCAGATGAAGTATCAACCACTGCCAAGCTCTTCATAAATTTTGACAAGTTCAAATATGAAGCAAATCAGCTCTGTCAGTAATCAACATAACTTCAGATCATATTAAAGTTTTAACCTGTTTAGGAACAACTGCGGGACCACTGTCTTTCTCCTTCTGTCGAGCAGCACTTTGTTTTCTTGTCTTGACTGGGGCCTCGCCTCTTTCAAAAGATCCAAGCCTGGCACCACAAAAACAAAATATAACCCCTATTTGCTTCTGAATAAAGAGCAATTAATTTCCTCACAATTCCATACACTGAAATTTAGAGACTCTGCGACAAAGTTTCACATGAATCAAAGAAGATATTAAATTTATGACAAGACAATACTGTGCAGTGTAGTGACGCCATCACTGACCAAATGATGGTTTATTGTAACTTACATAAAATGGAATGCTGGGGCTCGTCTGAAACACGATTTAGCTGCCCGTCCTAATTTACTCCATCCCTCCTTTGGAAATGGCACATTCCTCCTTTCACCTTCCTCATTACGTATTCGTCTGTCACCCATAAAAGTAATCTAAACACAAAACAAATATCTGATTGATTAAATGACCCCATTAGGCATGGCCTCTTAAAAGGCAGTTACAGAGGAATAAAAGGTAAGAGAGAACAGGGGATCTATGGGTTCTATCCCTGAACAAGAGAGGGCGCTATATCCTCTGGTTTGAGTCTGAATTATTCGGCCATGGGCCATATCTATCGAAATGAATGCAGGCATTGGCCACTTGCTTCCTCAGGCTTATATTTCATTCCATAAGCAAGCAATACACCGATCCATTAAGCCCCACTCCGTAGCCTTTTAACCAATCACTGCTATGACTTATGTCTGACAAGCATGGCACAGGAGAAAAGCATGTGTTTATTGACATGTACAGTGGGCGGGGCTGACTGGATTGGTTTATTCATGCAGGGTCTCTGCTGACGATACTTGCACTTCAACAGTTTGTGTGTTCTGCACCATTGCCTCATCGCTCTGTGTAATTGGTTGATTCTGCGAGAAATCTCCAACATTTTTCAAATAATTTTCACAACTGTCCATAAGAAAGAAATGGCAATTGGCTGAATGCAAAATGATCGACAAATCATGGAGTAAAATCTACTGATTACACAAAGATCAACCAATCACTCCCAACGCGTGTACCATTTCATGTACAGTGTGCTGTCATACACACACATGTATACATGGAGAGTCGTAAATCTTACCAGCTTTTCAGCAAACTCTGATGGGTCAAATGTGTGGAAATCTGAGTGCAGTTTCTGGGCTTGTTCATGACCAAGTGATGACACGAGCACCATGAGTTGAGCATCTAACGCTGCCTCCCTGGAACATTTGCTTTTTGTTACTGAAAAAGAGATTTTATGTACCTGTAAGTTGATTTAAAATAATCCTATCCTGCCACATTACATCACTGATTGAAACCTGATCCTAGAAGAATTCAAGACTTCAAAATCAATAACCCAACAAAATTATTAGCACGGCTCACACTTTTGAATTATTGCATATGGCATTTCAAAAATAGACATTCGTTTGGGATACGTTGGCAATGGTTAGTTGAATTTACTTCACTGAAAATGTGATTTTAAACAGAAGTTTTCTTTTACCACATAAACAATTAATGTATATTAGTCTTCTCAAAACAGTCATCACCCTGGACTTTCAATTTACAATGCACAATCTCTTTTAGTACTGCACATATACGTACATGTAAATGCTTAGCTCTTTACAAAAGAACAAAGCATTTTTCCTACCTCTACGAAGTAAGAGCTTCAAAAGTCCAAGAAAAATTGAGTATGGAGCAAGTTTACGAATTAAATTGAGAACACAAAGAAGGAAATGTGAAAACACCTTGAGTAAACAGCGTGTCTGCTCTGTCAAGTGTGTTCTTCAACCCATCTGACTCAGGCTGGATCAAATCCTGTCGATTTCCTAATGTGGAGAAACGAAAATACTCTGTAAGATTTAGTCTATGCAACTTCAGAGCAATTGTGTATTTAGGGATCCTGTTCCTATCCATCTTGAGCCGAAGAACCCTCTCGTCAGTTGAAAAGAGCCATGCTGGTCAGGAGTGTTCGTTTTGTTGGTAGCCACGCACACACAATGTGTGCATCTCCTAATTGTTTGGGAACCAGTGAAGTTCAGTCCCTACCTAAGGAGCCTCCGTTGCTAAGAAAATCCTCTCTTGGTCCAGCTTGGGGACCATTATAGAAC
>NW_019091412.1:1030880-1100356 GCF_001949145.1 Acanthaster planci
TCATGGGGCCCAGGACCTGACTACCGCCCAATTCAGCCCTACTCGTATCACTATCAGTCCTGGCCCTGCTGATAAACTGCATGAAACACGTAATTAAGGCCCTACTCTGCGTTTCTGCAATCAGGTTTCGATAATCTTGTCTCAGCTGTCGTCTTTTCTCATGATTGTCTGCTTCCGATTGGGTACTTGACGAGCTCGCCATTTTGCTCCCCTCTCTTCATCAGCGTTTTCTTCTCCAGACAGCTCAGAGGGGCAAATTAACAAGATTGCGTACAAATATAATGCAGACTACGCTGAGTAGATTATTTATCTCAGCGCGCGATGTACATGTACAGTGTATATTGTATGGTGTATGTGTGTTCAGTAAAATACACGTTTTCTCCATTAGCTAGCTTCGCGCATTATAGATTATGTCAACACTGAATGTTATTCTATCAGCAAATATGGTTGGCTGGTATTTATCATTTAGAGCAAGGGAATTTAAACACATTTTGTTAAAATTTCTGAGTTTGTCCAAGTTTTTCACTAAATGATATTAATTATATCTATTTATTTCAAATAAATTTATATCAACCTCCTTTATATTCAATAAAAACCAATTTTATTAAAACATTTAATTCCCACTTTCTCCAATCAAATAGTGCTTTACTTAACTCTTGCCGGTCAGATCGAATATAACTGGACGCATGCGCAGTCAGATGGAAAAGCAAATAGGCCGCAAACGGTCATGGATTCAAAAACGTCTCGACAGAATTTCGGTGGCCCGTTGGACACCCATCAGCATTTGTATCTGATTTCTTTCAAAAATAAGGTGGGTTTCTTTTCATTTTATTTGATTGTTCAAAAGGAGATGAAAATTTAATTCTGTTACATATTATCTGCCGCGTTGATTTTGCTGTTCTCGATTGGCTTCCTGTTGTTTAGTAAAAAACTGACCCGATACTCAATACATGTACACGTATGTATGTACTGTAGGCTGCCTGCACAAAATAGATAGTAGGCCTTCCATGTTTCACTAGATAGGCCTATGCGTGCACGGCATCTGTATTGCGCTTTGCCTGATATTACATGTACAGTACATGATGTACAGCACATGTAGGTCTACGCCTCGCCCGAGTCCAGCTGTCATCTCGCATGCATGGTCAGGGAACGGTTCTTTTTGATGTAGTGTAGGCTTGGTACTGGTGGTAGGCCTAGGGCCTAGCTACACCAGTTTTAGATTAATTAAGAAAGAAAAAAAAAATGCAAGAAAACCTCTTCGAATGATGTCATTTGCAATTGAAATTACATGTAGGCCTAGGCCCCCTACATCATATGGTGATGTAGGCCCATGACTGTGTTGCAGGCTTTACCATACTGATGCTACCTGCATGTACCAGTACCAGCTGACAACCCGTAGACCCTACATGCACATGTACTAGCCCATTTTTCTGAGAAAGCGCTCCTCAAGCATGTCAAGGTGATATTAAAGGGTGCATTCCATGGCTACATTTCTCCACACGAGTTCATTAAATGATGATATTTATTTTGTGATCCCACAGATTATCAACAGTAAAATCATAGACATTGTTGGGCAATATTGTCCCTCTTTCCGGGAATAGGTTTTGTCCCCAAATGAAGGGACTTCCTGGAATACAGGGACAGTCCCTGAGTTGTGATGTGTACATTACATTTACATGTGCATGTACCTCTCTACAAAGACAATATGTACTCCCAAGACTCCTCTAGGCTCTACCGGTTAAAAAGGCGATTCGTTGGGTCCCATCAACATGGTAGACTGACTATGTCCAAATGTTAATATACATGTAGGCGATTTGCAGGGTTAACTTCCAGTAATGCAGACTAGTTGGTCACTCGTCATGGTCATACATGTACTTTGTATTTAAAGTTATGTTCAATGAAGAAAGTGCCAGTGTTGTACATGTATGTTTGGAAACTCTGCCATCTTGCACGTTCTGTTTCTGTCCTGACCTTTTCATGTCTGTCATGTCTATTAATGTGTATAGGACGTATAGCTCAGCCTGGCTGACTGAGCAGTAAGACGAAGGCCTACATCAGTAAGTTTTTCCCTGCAGCAGTAAACATGATACCAGTAAATCAACCATCAGAAAGCAGTGATGTCCTTAAATGTCAGATTCACATGTACAGGGTGTAGCAGGGAAAAATTTTGATTACTTGGAAAGTTTTCTGAGAGTCTCATACGATGGGGTCTGAGCATACATGTAGGGTGTCAAGTGATGTTGGCATGTGGGAGTCTTTCTGACGTACATGTACTGAGTCATTGACCAGTACATGTATCTGTTGCATGGGTTTGATCTGATCAGATCTGATCTGGGTTTTCAAACGTGTCCAAGTCTGTTTATTGCAACCACAAACATAATGAGTCAGGAAATTCAACATGTTAGCAGCATTGAGTAAAATAAAAATTATGTCAAAGTTTCAACCTCATACTGAAAATTCTAAATGTTACAAAACCTACTGGTATAATTTCTGGTAATAATTTAGTTGAACTAAAGTACACTTCTCTGCTGTGGCTTAATTTTGGCATGTTGATATTCGTACACGTGTGGTATTGATGCAGCAATGCTGTAGGCACATGTATAACACATTACAGGTAGCAACATATTTTTCAAAATGAAAAAGAAATTTGCTATTTCCTTGCAAGTCAACAAGACTTCTTCCTTTTTCCAAGAATTTTTCCTTTGAGAAGAAACAAAAAACCAGAAAACAAAGGCACAAAAAATCCTGCTGGGCATGACACTGTGATGGGGTAGGATTTTGAAGTTAAGATGAAGTGAAATTTAATTGGTCTAAACTGACTCTGAACAGACTCAATTTATTTTTAAATCTATACATGTGTACTCATTAAAATCTTCCATTTTTCAAACAAAACTCATGAAGTACATGTATTTCCAAGTTGGTGGTTAGATTTTCTGGACTCTTTCTGATATTGTGTCTAAACTCTAAAGTAAAGCAGCTTAAACTCAGACAGATTTTGAATTTACATGTAGATCTGTTTTGGTACCAGTACATGTACATACATGTATTTTGTTCGTAACAAATGGTAAAATACATGGAAACTTTAACCCAAAAGGGGGAGGGGTTAAAAAAAAGGTGCCAAGGTTAAATGGAAGCAAGAGGGGACAAAAACTAATATTTTTTTTACTAGGCCTTATTCGGATTGATCACTGAACAACAGCATGATGACACAGAAGGAAAGAACGGTTGACCTGCTAGGGACATACATATACATGTGCAGGAGCTAAATTTGGGTAATAGTATTTCTGACATAGTACATGTATCTCTTACAAGAAGAAGTGGGTCAGGCATCCTCACATAGGTGTACGTGTGTCAGGATGATCAACCGGACATGTCTGGGGAGATCTTGGTACTGAGTAAAAGGATGTTGCCATTCTGCTTCAAGAATGAAAAAAATACCTACTTGCACAGTGTACATGTACCTGTACCGTAAATTTATCCTTGACCATTTCTTTTTCTAAGAAAAACATCTTAAGCTGTTGACAACTTGGGCTAGAGGTACATGTACATGTATGACAGTTGTTTATGTGACATCATATGTTTATGTCTTCATCAACTCAGTGTGTATCTCAGCAGGCTCACTCCTAACCAGTGATTCATCATGCACAGTTCATGGTTTATTTAATTGAATCCACACCACAGGTGCACATGTACATGTAGATGGCATGTTTCATTTGGCCCATTATTCAGGCATCTAGATCATCTTTCATTGAATGTTTATTTTACTATCACTGGACTGTAAACCATAAGTGTCAAAATGGGCCAACAATGCAAATTTACATGTGTTCAAATAAACTCCATGGAAATAAATACATTCCTCTTGTGCACTGTATTCATACATACTATTCTAATAAAGTTCATGAGTTAAGTTTATATAGATGCCACCAATAAGTCCAATATCAAGATATAATCGTTATTTTTTTATTCAAAGAAGGTACATTGTTACATAAAATATGACAGCTTGGTATTGGTACATCAGACGTAGTGGGTTTTTTCGGGGGGGCGTAATGCAACAGTTGTACATACATGTACATGTATTTAGATCTGTGATGAAAGGCTAAAGCAGCATTTTGTTAAAAGTGCACCTATTGTACTCCAGACCTTGAGACTATACAGTATTCACATACATGTAAATATGCACAATACAATACATGTACCGTAAGTAACATGACAGTCATAGTAGGCAAAATATTTGTGTTCCCACATGTATATTGTGCATAATGCTTCAATGTACATGTACATGTACAGTACAACTGCAATGTTTACTGCTAAATATTGTCTTATAAAAAGACTATAATCATTTCTGTAAACCTTGCCAACTTCATTTTCCATGCCAGTACCGTCACGAGAGTGTACTACACACAGTGCTTTGATGCTTTCAAAATGTTTCTTCCATGTGCATCTATTCAATTCCATGTGATTATTCCAGTTGGTATGGCATTCTCTTTTTGCCCCCTTTGGATGAGTCATCAGTTATGCAGTCATAGTCCTGTTAGTTTCGTGACTTAAAGACAGTCTGAGAGACTGCCTAAGGACTTAAGGATGTGAAGTAGGACGTCTGTGTGTTCATCATTATCTCTGATTCACTGATTTTGTGTGGTAGTCTGGAAATTAATAAGTACATTTACATGTATGAAATTATCCCTGTCCAGAATATTAAGGTATCCTTGGGGATTTTAGTTTAATGCTACAGTACACACATGTACATGTATGGGTGTGTGTGCAGTAGGCTTGTGATAATTTCAAGCCTGAATGCTTTATATTCAATCATACTGTGATATTAGTCACTCTTTTTAATAAGGTAATGTGGTTACAATTAGGCCAAATAAAAAAAAATATGAAGCAGTGTCTTGTCTCTGCCAGCTTCCATTTTCCCCTACTATGGTGGCCCTGGAGGGACATCACCAATCGTCAATATTGATGTCAATATTTGCGACCAAATTTATGACCCACTCTACAGTCACAAATAGTACCATCAATAGTCTCAACCAAAATGCACTCGCTCTCTGGTCTCAAATATTGCTGTCAATATCTGTGACCAAAATTCATGACTTGCTCTAACGTCGCAAATATTGACACCAATATTTGCGACCAAATTCACGTCTCGTATCTCCTGCACAAATATTGCCGCGATTTTTTTCCAGCAAGCCAGGTAGAGAGAGAAGTTGCTTGGCTATAGACACAGCAGTTGCTTTTTAATATTGTGACTCATGCGTTGTGCCAAAACTGCCCATCCAAATAATGACTTGAGGTCAAGCCAAAAAATGTAGGTCATTGTGCCTGTGCATGAGCACTTCATTTCTGCCTAGCTTGCTGGGAAAAATTCGCGGCAGTATTTGCGACCGGAGATATGAGTCGTGAATTTTGTTGCAAATATTGACGGCAATGTTCGTGACCAGAGAGCAAGTCGTGAATTTGGTTGTGACTATTGATGGCAATATTCTCGACCAGAGAGCAAGTCATAAATTTGGTCACAAATATTGACATCAATATTGACGATTGGCGATGTCCTTCCAGGGTCACCATACCCTACTTACTGCCTCATTGTATTTTGTAATCAGCCATACATGTACATAGTACATGTTGCTTTTGAGCATATGTACAATGTACACACATGTACAATACTGCATGTACGTTGGGCCACTTGGGTGGGGTAAACTTTGATGCCACTTTGACTTTTTTGTGGGACTTTCAAAGAAAAACTATGCAGCAATTGGTAGAGGAATCTGTATTCGTTGTTTTTGATTGGTTATTTGGCATTGTAACAGGTCAACGATGAACATCAACCCCTTTTCACCAATTTGTAACGGCTCAAGCTCTGCCCACATATCAAGTGAAGAGAACATTGGGGGACTCTTCCAACCTACACTACCCCAGCCACTTCAACCTCAACCCCAGAGACCTGCCTTAGCACCCTTGTCGATACTGAAGACATCTAGCAGAGATAATATAATTGTATCACCACCAGCCAGTAAACATCTGAAGGTAAGTCTCCAACTCTCCATTCACTTCTTCAAACTGCTTTCTAATGCTATTGAGTGTAATTTTCATCGCAGCCTTTTTCCGAACCTGCGGTGCCAAGTTAAATTTCTTTTCATGTTTACAATGAGGCTAAACCTTCAACTAAAGTCTGACACCATTCACATCAATGATTAACAATTACCATCAACATATGTCACTGGAGCCTACCTGTCATGCACACGTACTCTCTCTGAGCCATAATTCATTGAATCTGCCTTCTGTTTGAAGATCAATGTGTTGCAGTCTTTTGCACAGACACATACATGTACACACATTTTGTGGTTTTATGCTTCCATGTGTCACAAGACCTTGTCTTGGCTGCCCATGTTGCTGAACTTGCATTTGGTGAAATCATTACCACCTACATGTATGTGCTATTTGATAAACATGTACTGTACTGGTACATATTTACCCATTTTTTCACCAAGGCATACATGTACGTGTAGTGTCTCATATACATGTATGTATGTAAAAAGCATCTGGCCACTCCATACAAGCTGTTAAATTACCCGGTAATCCTATGCACCTTAAATATGTACAATTTTAATTATGTGTCCATGTATGTACAGTACTGGTAGAGTATGGTGTATTGTACGGGCATTTTAACAGTTACAATTTTATTTGTATATGTCATGTACTGGTGGTGTTGCATAGTTTTTAGATATTTTTTATACCAGTCATTTAATTTTTCTGTTTGTGTGCGACCCCGTCATGAACACCATTGCGTACATATATATTTATCCGTCCAAGCTGTCTGTTGGACACAAAAGTGTGTCATGCCTTGATGCAGTTAAGTAGAACCAGCTAGCTTTCCTCTGCCTTGCATACCACACATAGCACTAAGGCCTGCAGTATTACATGTGTTGTGTATGGATAAGGAATGCGTTGTAATGCCAACAATGTGCATTGCTGGAGTAAACCAGGCTGTCAGGAGTGTCATCCTGATGATGGTTGACCTCCAGATGGTGGAGTACATGTACACACAGTACATATGCACACATACATGTACAGTGTACCGGTACATGTACGTACGGTGTACCCTATCCAGATGAAGTTCATGTACGTACATGTATATGATTCGTCTACTCGGTGTGTACAGATACATGTATCCTACATGCAAATGCATTGAAGTTCTGTACTGATGTTCCAAGAACCAGCACTGCGGTATCATTTTCTTATGCACTTGTTCTGTATGTGTATTGTTATGCCCCTGTGTAGTCTGGTGAGCAAGTCTGAGAAAAAATAGAATGTTTTGTGCTCTGTCCATGTAAATGATGGACATGTATAAACTGGATGTTAGATTAAATCTTTCTCTCAAACCTTTGCAGTTCAGTGTGTTTTGCATGTACATACTTTTGATAAGATAAACGTAAACAGTTTTTTCATGCAAATCAATTTTTAAAGTACCGGTAAATGTTTATTATAACAATGTTGCATTTGCATAAATTGGTTTGGATATTATAGCATGTGGTTTCCATGTCGACTATTGGATGAAGGGTCAGTTTGGCGTTACTTTTCACTTTGCTTGTTGGTTGATGCAGGATATTTCCTGGATTTGTCAATTGCTCTTTCCAAACCCTGTCTGAAGAATTCCCAATACCCTTATCATTTTAGCCCCTTCTGGAGTGCACCTGTCTGTAGTCATATTGCAACTAGCTGGCTTGTCAAAGCTGACATACTGATAGCTTTAATCAGGATATGTGTCATACTGGACCTCTTTAAAGGGACAAACCATGAACCAGGTCCACTGGTAGACGTGTACAGTATGAACCTGTACACCTGACCTGATATTATTGCTTAGATGCTTTAGATGCTATGTTGCCAGAGTGAACTCCGTCGTACATGTTATAGCCAGACTAATGTACATGTGCATTTTGCTGGTGTATGCGCATTATACACGTACATGTACACGTGAAGATGATGTACATGAAGGCTGAAGCATTTGCTGACCGCTCCAGGTTCTGGAGGTACAATGTTCATGTAGTTATGGCACACTGCTCAATGTGAAGACTGTATTACGTTGACTCTGTTTGTACTGGTATCAAAAATTGGCCCAAACATTTTTTGCTGTTTTATTCATAGACTACCCATGCTCATTCACATAAATGTTTGCCTCGATATTTGATCCTGCTAGAACTGCTCTTGAAAGGTCTGCTGCTCCTTTATTGTTCATTGACCTTCATAATGGACTCATCTTCTTCCTTCCGAATTGTAGCAGAATAAGTCCTAAGCCAGTTGGTCTTCTGAAATTTGGCTATAAATGACAGGTTCCTCTCTTAGAGAGCAGTGTCGTGCTTGGTGCACATGTACTGTATGTATGGGACTACTCATGTACATGCATCTGTAATCTCTCTTTTGATTTTTGTTATTATTCATTGATTTTAAATTAAAAACCAACCAACTACCAACCATGATGGTCATGCCAGTCATGGGTGATGTAAATTCTCATGAGGGGAGGCAATCAGCGGAAGAAGACATCCCCCATTCACCTCAGCGTGGTCCAAGGGGACGTTATAATGATGTCCAAAGACTCAACTACACTACTGTGGAGAATATCAACTTCAACAGGGACCATGCCAAGCATAAGCCAGCCCAGCGATCATTTTCACTGCCAGCTATCCCTGTCAGTGACCAGTACAGGTTAGGTCAGGTGTCGGTCAAGCAGTCTTCTGCAACTGGTGTAGATCACATCAGGCAGCTTGCTGAAGCATCTCAGACCCGGCCTCGTTTCATGAGTGTTCAAGAAGCTCTGAGTGAGGAAGACTGGACATGTCGTGCCAGTTTACCATTTGTAAGAGGCGAAGCTGATGGCAAACCTGATCAATCCACACATGAGCAGCATGAGACCTGGGCCATTGGTGACCCTTTCCCTGAACAGTGTGGACCTGAAAAGGATCAGTTTGGACCAACTCTGTCCAATCTGGATCACCAAATTGAACCTGACCAGTTTGAGTTGGCTGCTGAAACTCCTTACAATCCAGCATCACAGGACAAAGAGAATAGTGCTTTTCCAAAAGATGTGGTCAGTGAAGACGGATGTTTTCCGATTGAAGGTCTGAAAGAGCAGGACGTCTTGGAAGTGTTGCAGGCTCTTGGTGCTGATACAGATGAGGATCCTTTTGACAGTCCTCTCTCCTCCTTACCTAATGAGACGGAGTTGTGTCAGGTGGAGCAGTCATTGACTACTGAAGCTGAGCTGCGTGATCTCCATGTCAATGACAATGAGCTGCGTTTCCTTGAGAAAGAGCTAGACGTTGAGGGGAGTCACATGCAGGAAGTGGCCAATCACTGCGAGGCACTTCCCGCATCTATGCTGCTGCCTTCAGAGCCAAGAAGCTGGGAGCCTCAAGATGTACACCAAGATGCAACCCTGCTGCCTGGCTCAGGACAAGACAACAGGCAGATACAGCCTGAGGTAGCTTACAGACCTCTGCATGGGTTTGATGTGCCTACCATAAGATTGCCATCATTGTATAGTTTGCTCAACCTTAACAGGACATGAGCGTGAAACTGCAACACGGACATACATCCATTTGAACATTGCACATAGATTGTATGCCTAATAACATACATGTACATGTCATATTTGTCAGTCTTAATGGTTTTTATGAATTTTCATTAACACCTATAACAACGTCTGTTTACTGTGCATGACATTCTTTGATGCATGGAGAATACGTGACTTGTCGGCTTAATAGTGAAAAAGTATGAAATGATCTGTCAGTTTGTATAAATGTACTTTTTGTATTCAGAGATGCTTTCATTTCTTTTAAGTTTCAAGAAAATGCAATCTACCATGCCATTGTTTTGGATCTTGATCATTCATACAAACATTAACCCTAACCCATCTCAATCCTCCAAAATCCTCCAGGTGGTTTCAGAGGATTTTGGAGAATTCAGGATGAATGGTGATTTGAACATTGCAGCATTTGATGGATGAATAGTATTTTAAAAGCTAGAGGATTGAGGATGAATTCTGATTTACATGTAAAAGCTCGAGGATTTTGGAGAATTGAGAGTGAATGGCAAATGAAGTACTAAAAATCAGTCACAAAGTGGTGTATATAATCACACATACTGTTTGCAATATACATGTACCCAAGGACAATGCGTTCCATTGTTCACTGCTGCTGGTCATAAATGACACATCCCTCAACTACAGTGTGTTAAAACAAAGGCACATGTCTGCTTTATTACAAAAGTAAAGCCATCAGCCAACCCTGCAAGAAACTAGCTTCAGCCCAGCAACCAACCTGATTTGCCCAACCCCCCCTCCCCCCAAAACCCCCAAACCCCATTTGAAGTATGTACATGTAGGGCCATGAAGGATTTTGGAGGCTTGAGGATTCAGGTACCTTTCATTTTGTGCGTAAGCAAAAGAGGATTTTGGAGGATTGAGGATGAATGCAGTTTTTGAAGTTGGGCAATATGGACAATTCTTAATAGTGCGCCCCCAAGTGTTTGCAACGCATTGGCCAATCACGATGCGTGAAATTTGTCAATTTTTGCATGTTGTGATTGGCCAATGCATTGCAAACTGTTGGAGGCACACTATTGTGAATCGCTTGTATTTAGAGGATTTTGGAAGATTGAGGATGTGCCCCAGCAAAAAGACCTTTTGGGTTAGGGTTAATGATATGAAGTGTATGCTAACAGTTTTCAATCTACAATATACATGTAGCTAACTGCACAAAACATTTGGAGTTTTATTTAATGGCTGGTTGATGATCATAGAGCTTGCATATGTCCAATTATTTTAAATCTAAATAACACTTGATTGTTAACCCTAACCCTCCTCAATCCTTCACCTGTTGGAGGGTTGAGGAGGGTTAGGGTTAATGAATCTATTAATAATAATCTAAATGAGCAAATGAAAAAAGGAGAACTGCAGACCGTCTATACTGGTGTGTACATGTACGTATGCATGCTTGCCTATTGGAAACAGTGGCATTTTCAATGTAGCCATGTTAGTTTTTAAAACATCCATTTTCTAATTTTAAAAATCAAAAGAAAATTTGTATGCCTACATGTGACAAGTATTGATTCTCTAAACGGTAGTGATGAAATAAATGTTTCATCAAATAACTAAGGATTCTACAGTTTCAAAGTCTTCACAGAAAAAAGTGGCTTTGAACTGTAGATATATGTACAAATTACCTGTCCTCTCTGCATGCACATGACAGATGTTTCTTCAGCTGAATAGATTGTTAACATCAGGAGCACTATCTTGATTTCAATCAGGTGACTTTTGAGACTCCAGCTCGTGGCCCTGTCACTCCATGTCAAGTAGCCAATCAGGAAGCCTGGGACATCTTACGACAGCTGGACGAGGAAGAGCGTTGGACTGAGCGTGTGCAGGTTGTCACTCGCCAGGACCACGAGGAGTACACACATTTCGCTCGGGAATTCTTGGAAGAGATAATTGATAATTTGCCAATCAGGTACCAGTATTCATGTGACAGCTTGGCGTGAATTCAGTTCAGGTCCAACTTCTGTGCTTTTTGAAAACTGGCTACTGCTCAAATAGTGTATAGCAGAAAACGATAGGCATGTGTGAAAACATGGAGGTTTGACATTTCCTTGCTTGATATGTTTGAACCGGTACACCGTGTGCGACTTAAAACCTCATACATGTACATGTAGGTGGACTTTGCCTCTGTGGGTTAATTCCAAGTTTCCAACATTTTGTAATTTCTCTTAGAGAGTCATCGGCATCCCCAGTGGTGCCAGTAGACGCCAACCTGCCCTCCGAAGAATCTGCCACGGCTGAAAAAGAAAAAACAGTGGACTTTAGAAGTTTCTGTGAAATACAGGAGGAACAGAAGGAAAACTTGCCTCCACCTGCTCCAGAGCAAACCTCCAAAATGGAGGAAGGTAAAATAGGATGTCGATTTAACCTCTGTGGTTTTCAACATGACATTTGCTGGACCAAATTTAGCTTCCATCAGTGAGCTTTTTGTGAGATTTGAACTCAACATCTTTTTCTTTGTATTTTTCTTGACTGTTAGGGTTCCCTAAGACAGGGAAAAACATCTATGACGTGAGTGATGAGGACCTCCAGAATATGAATCCCTTCCAGACAGGGTCCAAGCTACAGAACTCGCCCCCGCTACCAGCCAGTAAGAAGTC
This sequence comes from Acanthaster planci, assembly GCF_001949145.1. The sequence goes on from NW_019091412.1 coordinate 1,043,070, forward strand.
TGCTGCACCAGAGTTTAACTACGATGACATCAAGGATCCATTTGGGACATCCAGTAAAATCCAGAACTCACCTAAGAGATCGCCTAAGAATGCTGTCCACAATGCAAGGTCTGTAGCCAGCTTCTTGGTTGCTTTAGGTCAAAGTTTGGTTTCTGTTGTCAGTTTCCCATCACAAGTATTCACTTCAGAGCCTGAATGGAAGATCATGTATCAGTGGAAACCGATGTATAAACAATATAGAACATTTTCTGCTATTTGCAATTTTTTCGCTTTACATACATTACCATTTTCCTGATGGTTTATACTAGTAGTGGTCTGAGTAGAGAAAATTGAGTTTCATGAGAACTGTTAATTTTATGAAGCTCTGAACTTCTCTCTTGAGATCTTAAGAAATTTGCCAACCGTTGAATTTTGTTGGTAAAAATCTGTCGGAAGTCAATCAAGGCAATGCAGTCTAGCCTGAAGGAATGACGAGGCATTCATGTTGTTCTGTTAATTTTGTTTTGATATCCACCTGCTCTCACTTGTCTATTTGCACCTGTCTGTGTTTATTACTTTGCCTGCTCTGCCATGCTTTTCAGTGATAAAATAAACCTTCGTCTTTTGCGCCCAAATTTCAAATGCAGAATGCTCTATTTGCATCTCCAAAACTCAACCAGCAACAAGAAATTGTAATGAAGAGAATCCTCTTTTGATTTAACTGCAAAATTTGAAATCAGAGGAACACACGTACTGTAGATGCAATAATTATCAGACTGTTTATTTTGATAGAGTAGAAATAAAGTTAACCATTCAAGGGAAAGAATCTGGAAAAGACTGAAACTCGGCACTTAATATAGGAGCAGTTTGTCACATTCAGCTGTCTCTTTGCAGCTTTTACACTGCCTTCATCTTGAAAACTTAGTAACGCTGTCACATTTGCTATTTAAGATATCATTTTGGTTGCTTTCTATGATTTGCTGTCCTGCCTGCTTGTATTTTACTCTAGCACTGAGTTTGAGTTTGACGAAACTCAAGACCCATTTACACCTACGAACCAGATGCAGAATTCCCCACAGACATCACCCAAACTCACAATCAACAACGCAAGGTTTGCTCTTGTCTCAATCATTCTTCCATCATAGGAAAGTGTGAAAATCCTGTATCTACATCTACATGTAGATACACACATGGTGTGACCACATGCATTCCAAAACCAGACTGAAGGTACCTTGTATGATGTTTGACAATTCCTCCCTCAATTTTGTTTTACACTTAAGAGTGGCCCAGAGTCTAAATTCTATTTGAATATGAACAATTGAAGACTGTGTCAGAGATATGAACTTACCTACTTCACCCTGGTTTTGTAATGGTGCATGTAGGTCACTTGTACCAGTTATGTGGGAAAGTCATTCTTCTTGGCAATTTTTTTGGGGGGTGGGGGGGAATAATTGTGAATCGCTTTGTATCTGCATTGCACAAATTTCTAGTTGAGCATTTCACATGTGTCCTCACAATCAAATTTCTTATTTCACTCGTCTCGTAAAAATAAATATCTGGCCACACCGATACTGCATTCATTTCTGATTATTTTGCACTTCTGTATGTTTTTGTGGTATGATTTCTTTTTGTGTTTTGGTGGGCATCAGTTTACTATTTTGATTTCAGTTCTGAGATTGCCTTCGATGATGAAACATATCCCTTCAAGCCAAAGAACCAAGTAGAAAATTCACCTCAAATTTCTCCCCCAAATGCTGCCAACAACAACAGGTGTGTGAAGTCACAATGCAGTGGTTTCCTTTCATTATTGCTTCTTTTTGAGTTCTCTGCACTCTTGGATTTTCATTGATTTGTTTGTGGTCTTGTCTCTGCATTTTGTTTTATTTTATTTTGCTGCATTCAGTTTCCTTTATGTTGCTCTGCACTTTCACTCTTTCAGCTCAGAAATCAATTTTGATGACATCAAAGACCCGTTTGCAACCACAAGTCAAATTCCTAATTCCCCCGAGGTGTCACCCAAGCAAGAAATTGATGAGTCAAAGTAGGTTGAAGTTGTGGCTGCTTCGTGTTGTAGGATCCTGACTTCAAAGTGAAGATGGAAGACAGGAATCCAAAATCTCAACAGATCTTTAACCCTATCCCTTAGGCCCTTTTTGTTAGGGACCCTCCTCAATCCTTCAAAATTCTCCAAAATTTCTTGAAAATGCTACTTCGAGGTGTGCATACTGCCTCAATCCTTCAAAATCCTCCGGCAATTCCTGTTGTTATGTTGAGGCAGGGCGAATGGCATTTTTGAGCAGTGCAGTCGATTCAAAAGAAAAATTGGGCTGACTTTACGCATGACTGAGCAAAAACAACACAAGGTCTCACCCACGACCTTCACCTCTGGCACCCTTCGCAATAAGCCATGTACTTTTGCCATTCACCCCAATCCTCCGAAACTCCCCGAAGGATTCTGGAGGATTGAGGAGGGTTAGGGTTAAGACACAGCAACTTGAATTACTAAAATTTTATGCTGAAGCATAAATTGTCATTGGTTATGTTGGAAAGGCCATAGAATAAAATCATTTTCGCGATGCATAACCCAGAAACCTCCACGTGAGTACAGCATTGATTGCTATTGAGTTTAAGATTTCTGCCATGGCTTCTACTTCCAAGTTCATTAATGAACATAGAGATACATCAGCACTGTTGCTGATTTCCAATACATCTGCATAAACCCACTTTGCATATGTGTTACAGTTTGGAGACCAACTTTGATGGAGTTCAAGACCCATTTTCCTCCAAGAAATCGCTGCAGAACTCTCCAGATTCTTCACCTAAAAATGTTACCAGAAAAGCAAGGTTTGTGCGGCCTTACATATTTGTAGATTGGGTTACGTAAAAAGGGAGAACTTGATGCCTGTGGTGAAATGTGAACTTACCTATAAAGTAATGTCTCTATGTGGAATTTTAGACTGCCATAGACAAAGTATGAATACAAGTATATCATGTGAAGCTATTAGAATTGATATTTAGCCAATTTTTCTCTCGGTAGATCGACACCCAAGGGTCGAACCCCAACAAAGGCATCTAAGAAATCTCCATCACCAAAGTCCAGTCCCTCCAGTTCCTCGGTCACCAAGAGTAATGACTCCATGACTGCTGACGGCGATAATGTTGATAATATTGCCACTCAGAAACCCACTCTGGAAGTCACTCCCTTACCTAGAGAAGAGGACTCGGATTATCATTCAGGGCAGATCAAGACAGACAAGAAGTACGAGCAGTTTATGGAGTCTGAAGAGTTTGTACTTGCCCCAGAAGAAGGTGGGTTCAAGATGTTGTTGTGTCTGACACAGTGATGTACGTAGTAATTCTTAGTCAAATGGGATTGTTAAAAACCTGAAGATTATCGGTTTCGTCCTTAATAAACACAGCCCAAATTTAGCATTTTTGAGCCATTTCCATCTTGAAAAGTAGACTGAATCAGATGGTATTTGTGTGAATTTTTGTTGATGTTGTGATTAAATAATTCTTGGTTTCTTTCCTACAGCCTCAGGAGTCAAACAGGGTAACCAGGTGGAAAATGAAGATTTCAGACCAGCCGAAGAAGGTATGTCACATGATCACGTCACATGACTATATCTGGAGGCTATGGTTGCATCCGAATCTGTTGTCTAGGTCTAGGTCTTCCCTCCATTGGAAATGTGCGCAGACGCGTAAACAAGAGACCTAACCGTAGCTCTGGAAGCCCGTTTCGGACACGGCCTATGCCACAACTTTGTGATACATGTATTCTTGGCACATTGTCACAACTGTCACCACCTTACATTGTCCCACGCCTAGTACGTCCTACAACTGCAGTAGCCATTGATGTCTTCTTGCACTCAAACTGTCTTCTTTGACAGTAGCTTAGAATTCATATGGAGTATAAAAGGTAAATTAAAGTGAAAAAATAAAACTGGGGCTTCAATGGAATAAGAAATTCTCAGGGGGCCTTTCTTGGGTTGACAAAACTAAATGTCTAGAAGCATTCAAGGCATGAAAACACCTCTTTTGCTTGATTGGTTTATTGCCATTTGGACTACATAGTATGCACACTCTGTTTTCATTCAGAAATTACTCGGTGCCACAGGGATTTAAAATTGGAGCCCTGTAAACAAACAAGGCATATAATATATTGTTCTATCATTCATGCCACGCCCCCTTTCCCATCGCTTGACCACACCCCTATCAGGCCTTACTGTACGAGGCCTGCAAAGGGATATAAGCTTTGAAGAGATGGAATTTCGTTTGGCGGAGGAAGGTAGGATGAACTGGTGGTGTTAACATCCCCCATTCCATCTCATCCCATCCCTCCCAATCCTGACCCTTCCCGACCATCAGACCACAGAAACTTCTGTCTGAATTGAGAGAGGAAAATGTAGTGTGTTTCTCAGATGTCCTCAGCTTAGCACACTTACAAGGTCACTTCAGCATCAGTGTTGTTATTTCCTGTAAGGTGGTCATTGGCAATAACGCTCTGTGTGTAGCAGTGTGTTGCTGCTTTTTGTACCCAGTGCACTGATTTGTTCGATTGTGCGATATGTACGTGTAGGCAGAATAGTCCATAGCTAGAAGGGAACAGAGGGTTAGCATGAGAAGACACCCTCCCCGAAGTTCAGTCATTTGCACCAGACATTGAAACACCCAGACTGCATTTTCTCCACTCATATCCAAGTTGAAGTTTCATCAGTGGGGTTTTTTTTCCAGGTCATACTGGTCATAAATTTAATCCTGTGGTTTGTTTCTGAACACCAAATCCCGTAATCCTATTCTTCATGGTAATTAAGAGTCTGGCACAGCATGTCTGCACTCATTGTGATAAAGAATTAAAATTGTTTGGTTTTAATTCCTGTGAAATGAGTTGGTTTGGGTTTGTATTGATTTTTACACTTTTATACTTGATACCTGATTGCTTCCTTTTTTGAAAATCATTTCAGTCCTGCTGTGCTGTGTTTTGTATTTCTTCTTATCTCTACTTTTATGCTTCTGCTAAATTGTCAGCAAATTGCATGTTGTGTGACGTTGTTCATAACAATGTCGGTGGCAATACATTAGTGATGGAGTAGATTGCTTTAACAGTGTGTTTTGTGTACTTGTAGTTTTCCTGAGGAATTTCCTTTTTCCTGGCATGTTTCCAATCCCTGTCTTCTCTGTAAAGTATTGCTAGAAATTGGTCCCCCTTGAAACTCATTGTGAGAAACCAAAGATTTGTCAATATGTCTACTGAAGCATGATGAGATGAACATTTCAGTCTAGATTTTGGGTGAGGACTAAAAAAGTTTTTCCAATTTGTCTTTTAACTCTAAACTGAGGTTTCCCTGATCTCTGAATTACGAACAACTATTACTGATGCACCGCGATGTTTCAAACATCTTTTTATTGAAACCCATGTTCCTTCTGTAATTTATTCACAACTTTACGAAAGATGTGGAATTTAAGAAGATCTGTGCAAGTAAGATAGAAGCCAGTTGGTATGACAAAAGAGTTCAATTTTTTATGAACTCACAGGGCTCGTTCACTCTCTTTAAGTAGTATGCAGAAGATTTTGAAAACTTTGTAGAGTTGGGAATGTTTCTGTAGACTTTCCCTTCAGCATCTGTGGTACTGTCTGCCTGCCCAGTAGAGAGTATGCCTGATGTATTTTGTAGAGCACACCCAGATCCTGATGCTAAGTGTTCTTTAGTTTGCTTTGCTCTTTCTTTCTTGCTTTCTGTCTCTTCCCCCTCAAAGCTGTTGCTCGTGGTCACAGCCAGCTTCTTGAATTCACCAGATTTCATGGCCTTTCCATCCAAGAAGGTAGGGGGCTAGGGGCACCCCATGAACTTCCAGCAAGTCAGAATGCGTCTCCTCTGTATTGCTTTCTTTCCCCCATCATGGATCTCTCCTCTTCCTCTATTGACCCAAAAAGCGTTTGTATTCATTTTGGCTACCCCTATCTACCAGTATTTCTTCTGTAGTTGTGTGCTCAGTGCAACTGCCAAATTACTCAAAGCTTTCATCATTTCTTTTTTCCAAAACCAGTGCTTGGGAATTGGATCATTTTGAATATTGTCTTGAAAATCTCCTTTATTTATTCCTTTTTTTTCCTTTGTATCCATGGCAACTTTTCCCAAGATGATCACATTAGACTTGTTTAAAGGTTTTACATTTTAGTAGCAAACATATTGTGGATAGCTGAGGACAGAGTACAGTAACTGTCAGAGTACAGTAACTGTCAGAGTACAGTAACTGTCAGAGTACAGTAACTGTCAAGAGGCTAATGCGTTTCCTTTTCTTTCCACCTCTGTTTCCCCGGCTTGGTGTCTAAACCACTTGGCAGTGTTAGACTCATTCAAACAAGATCACTTTTTCCTGATATACAAATCAGCTCATTGATTTGACTGCCATGTCTTTTCAACACCGTTTCATTTACAGGTGGATTTCAACTTGTATATATTTTGCTTTTAAACTTGAACCATGAATGTAATGATGCAGAAGCCTTCAACCAAAATGGAGGCTTATAAAATGGTTACTATCAAGTAGAGATCATTGTGTAAGGAAGCTAATTGTTAATCTGGCTGTTGTCTTTCAGTGTTTGCCAGTGCAGATCCTGCTGCATTTGATGTTGACTTCCTAGAAAAGGCTGGCGGTTCCAGTTCGGTAAGTCTGCCCTTGTGATGATAGGGGAAGGGAGGGTAGAGCCCATTTAGTTCCTGTATATTTGTGATTTAATGCCGTATTTGGAACATGTTTAAACTGGGGTTTTCCTTTTTTGGGGCTCAGTTTCAGGAATCGGCGCTTGCAAGACAGTCACTGTATGTGAAATTTGACCCCTTAGTCAATGCACCTGCTGGTAAGTGACCTTTAACCCTAATAGCCTTGAAAAAGCTCTAATACTAAACGTGCTTGCTTATCGTACACAAAGTCCTAGAAAAGGTGGAATAAAAATAAGAGGAAGAAGGCCTTTTGTGGTAGTATTGGTAGCGATGTCCACTTTATGATACACAGGGATGAAATTTTAAAATCTTGCTCAGTTCAGAACCTGTTCATCAGCAGCCTCTTATTTCCTAGGAATTGACAAGTTTTTAATCCGTCTGGCTTACATCCACAGGTGGTGGAGCTAAGGGTTTACTCCCAACTGTCTCAGAACCTATGATTCAAGAGGACGATGAGGATGATCTCCTACAGATGCAAACTCCGCCCACAGTGACCAGCACAAGACAATCATCCAAGATCCGAGAGAAGGCAATGATACAGAGTGCCAGTAAGGCAAATACTGAGGGGCGGAGTGGAATGACAGAGGGGGTGGATAGACTACTCGCCTTCAGCCCTCCTAGAAATCAAGATTCTCAGGTACTCTTGATACTTGGCATGGTTGAGCAGTTGCTGTTTTAAAAATGCTTGCCGTCTTACTTTGCGTATCTTATGATGAATAATGTTGAGATTCATTGCAGCATTTCAGTCCACGTTTGGTCAGCCATTTCAACAAGGGCATTATGTATAGCTTTGCCACTCTTCTAACTGATTCCTTGAACATTGAGTCTGGTTGCAAGTCACAAAGGTCCAGTCAAAGGTATGGATCGCAAACATTGAGTCTTCATTTGTGTTGCTGTGTTTGATGCAGATTTGACCTTTTCGTTTGCTCTCTCTTGTTTCTAGGGTACTGATGATGTTGATGCTGATGGACCCAAGTTGTCTGCCTCGTTAAGTGTTGAAGCAGAGGATGAAGGCATTGTTCAGGTATGTCTTAAGTCTATTTGTAATGGAGAAGGTATGACCTTGTGTCGGTAATAGCTTGGTGGAAGATTATTCCTTTCATGTGTCATTTTCTTTGTGTTTTCAGCCTTTACGATATTCACAAGCTGATTTGGATGCTGCCATCAAGGAAGCCATCAAAACTGTACAGAAACAGGTGGGTTGAACTTTTATTGTGGAAAATTTGGTGGGGATTGTCTTCTGTTTGCAACATGAATATATATTCAAAACAAGATCAGGCGTGATGTGTTTACTTTGGAGCCATGGAGTTTTATGTGCAAGATGAATTAGTAAAATTACACTCAGCAAAATAAAAATGGAGCCATTTGGCAGTGTAGAGCAACTGTAGAAGTAGCAAGGTGTGGAGTTTTTGTCTTAAGTTGAGTCTGTTGCTTTATAACTGCAGAACAACAAGGAAATCAACCAGTACAAGAAAAAGGTTGAAGAAAAGGAGAAGACGATTGCTGCACAGAGTGCTAAACAAAAGGAAACTGACCAAACCACAGAGAACCTCAGGTAGGCTTCAATTTACTTCTTGGCTTCAGGCTTCAGTGGGCTTGTAATGGTGTATCTTTTATATTTCAATGGAACTAAGCAAGTTGTGAGAACTGTGAAAACTTACTTCCCTGGAGAGTGTTCCTGTTCCTTCATTTTTGGGAAGCTTTCTCAAAAAATCCAAATGATCGTTTGTGTTTCTTCTGCAGTGCCCTGGTGACGCAGTATGAGAAAGCAATGCAGCAGATGATGGGTAAGTTGACAAATTCTGATTTACTGGAGAATAAAATGAATAATTTTCACATTTATAAGAATCATTATGGTTGCGGTAAATATTTTAGTCCTGTGAATGTTCTTGGTGGACAGAGTTTATCGTCATGGCCTCTTGCAAACTTGATGTGGCTTTTAATGGTACCAATGATTGGTGGTGATTTTGCCTTTAGGTGATATCAACAAGGCCAAAGACAGCTCCCAGGAATCAGTCGCCAGCATCCTGAAGGAGAAGGAACAAGCTTTGGAAGATCTAGCCTCGGTAGAGAATGCTTTCAGTGACCTACATCGACGATACGAGAAACTCAAACAGACTGTAGAGAGTTATAAAAAGGTAGGCCAGGTTGTTGTCTCAGTGGTAGCTTGACCTCATGCGGGCAGCAAGGGGCAGGTTGGAGCGACTACTGTTTGCAGACCACTGGTCGATTTTCCCTGGTAACCTGTGCACAAAAGACATTCTGGATACCAGGGAAAATGAACCAGTGGTTGTCACTCAAACTTCTCCTAGATTAGTGCCCTCAGATGGAATGAACCATGCATGTATTTACATTATTGGACACTTAATGTATCATATTCATAAGAGTAGGCATACCTCCTGGCATGCTTTTCATGTTGACTGTGATAGTGTTGCAGTAGCATGCACATTGTCACTGTTGGCAATTTTTTTGGCATATATGTGGAATGCAGCCTCATTCTCAACCCTAATGATGTTGCAGTCATAGGGTACCAGACTTGTCCCGTCGCCGCTGAATTGTTTTTTCTTTGATATGACAGAATGAAGAGGTTCTGAAGAAGTGTGTGTCAGATTACCAGGCCAAACTCAAGAAGCAAGAGCAGAGGTACCAGACACTTAAAACACACGCTGAGGAGAAGATTGAAAAGTGAGTCAAGTTTGGATACACGTTAATTTAACCCCACTGTTTTTTACATTTACTCAATGTGAATTGCAATACCACAAATGGACTTTGAAGAGAGTTTGCTTTGAGCAGAGAGCTGTCGTACCAGTGTCACCTTTAGCTTCGCTTTTGTAGTTCCCCTGAAACAGGCACTTGTGGGAAACATCTTGAAGTTTTGTTTTGTCTGGTTGATTTCCAGAGCCAACAATCAGATTGACATGGTTAAGAAGAGCTATGAGGGAGAGTTGAGTGCCCTGCAGGCCGCAGTCAAGAGAGAGATTATGAAGGTGGAGAGTATGGAAAAGACTATCGAACAGAAGGTGAAGAGATGAACCAGGAAATAAAACAACTTAATATCTGTAGCAGACATGTTTAATGAAGGGAATAAATATGTGCTTGGCTGGTGGTAACATGCATGTAGGAATGGCTCAGGAAAGTAGACCCAGCAAGAAATGAGACCGAGGGGTACNTCTCATCCCTTGCTGCATATGCAGGGAATGGATGCAACTAATCCCCCCCCCGCCCCCGCCTGCAACTTGGACATTATCAGCATTCATTCTACTGAGCACCGTCCGAGCACATATTTATTCCCATTCATAAATATAATTTCAGACAGAGACTGAGTGGGTCGATAAAGGTCCATGCATTTTGTTCAAGAATGTTGCTTTCATTTCCCCGAAACACCCCTGTCCATTTTGTAATCTATTCCTTGTGCAAACTGTTCACAAGAATCTCCGCACATGATTTGGCATGTGCATGGCAAGCTGCGTGCACACAGACTCTTGACCAATCAGAATTGATTAAACTGTCTTGTAACTAGATGCCAGCTCATGATTTAAGCAACAGGCATTATCACTTCTCAGTGGGCATTGTTAAATGTTAATACATGGTCAAGTTGCACGTTGTTTAATAGGGAGACTGTCTGAGGTATTTGTGAATAAGCTTTCACTTCATGTCACTCAAGCGTGAGGAAAACCCTGATATGTTATGTGGGTGCTCTTGGTGCTGATTTGATCTGATTTTCACTGACATTATTTAGAAAATCTTTATTCTTCCTCTTTCCACAGACCAAGGAGAACGCTGAGCTGACCAGTATCTGTGATGAACTCATTGTAAAGATTGCAGACAATAAATAGGACTGCGAACTTGCCAGTTAGACAGTTAACTACAGTGACATACGTTTGCTGGCGGGAGGGTTTTGGTCGCCTGAAATGAGTTTCGCTGGTCGACTTTTTCTTGTTACCACTTCATGTATTTATCTCTTGGAGTATGCATTGGCATGAAATTCTCAAAAGTGTTTGTGAAAGTTCCATCCACTATTGTATTTTTTACATGAGCAAATTATCTCAGTGTTACAGTTGTGTGGTAATGGTGTGAGGAACCTAACTCTCTGGGTCACCTTAACCTGGTACAACAAATTGGAAGAACAGCATCAAAATCTTTGACCAGAGCTGAAGTTAGTTAGAATCCATTCCAACCTCAAGACTACCCACTCAGAATTGTAACAGCCTGTCAGGAAGATTGTACAAATCACCCTTGGTGCACTCTGGCAATGGAAGGAACGTTGTTCGTGTCACTTTGTTTTCTCCTAACCTCTCACAGCACCTCTTGTATGTTAGGGTAACCTTTTCAATAAATACATGTTCTATTTATTTTGACACAAGTATAGTTACTTTGAAAAAAAATATGTTTGGCTTATATTATCTATATGAAGCTATTATTAAAGGTCAATTAAATCCTGTTAGTTTGGTTTATGTTCATGAACCAGGACAGGTTAAACAGCTTGAGGATATCCTTCAAACTTTTTTCAAGGAATTAAAAGGAATTTAGGTAAACTAGTTTAAGTCACAATCACTTATCATTGTAAAGGCCATATTGATTATCGATTTAGCTCATTTGAAGTCTCCCAAACATAGGCTCAAAAAATAATACGAATATTAAATAACACCAAAAAATAAACACCATTATCAGCACAAATATGATGCATTATTTCTAGCTATAGCCATTTTGCTATGGAAGACAGTTGTAATGTTTTCGCAGTATACAGTACAAAATTGAACAGTCTCTATAGGTGAAAGTCAGGTGACATGTTGACTTGTAACATCAAGCGGTGTCACAATGTCTATGCATCATTGCGTGGAGTGGTCTTGTTTTCCCAGTCAAGTACATTCTAATCCTCTGTGTTGATCAGCCATACACTCCATAGAAGGGTCAGTGAACTTTTGTGTACTATTAGATGGTAAACATTTTGTGTAAATACATTTAAAGCATAAATAATATGATGAAACTGTACATAGCTGTATCATACTCTGACATTTTCCAGTGTTTGGGAATTGCGAAGAATTATTGAGTCTGTATGCATGGAAGAAAAAACAAAATCAGATTTCTTCCAGTTTTTTTGTTAGGAGGGTTAGAAAGAATGTTTGTGGTTCGTAGAAGAAAATAATTTTTCTCTAGGCAGTTGTTTGATAAAGCTTGCCAAATTTATAATAGTATATTTATTTGATTTAGTTTGATTCGTCATTTGGGAAAAACGTTTCTAGATTCTGGCTGTTGATTAATGCAGACAAAGCAAAGCAAATCATAAGAATTGCAAGTAAGTTTAAATTCAGGTGCTTTCACAGGTTGTTTTGAACCAGTACACTGTGGGCAGGCCTGGTTAGAGAAATATTAGCTTTTCCTCGGAATTGTCATTTTCTACCATTTGAAGGTGAGGGCAGACAAAGCTACACGATTGTCCATCTACCTTCATCCATTAAGTCACGTGTCAAAACTAAAATGTCATGTAAATAGTGCCGCGGGTTGTTCCTAATTATCACATTCTGTGTGTCGCCAGTGATGATGTAAACAGGTGATAAATCCAGGCAGGAAAACTTAATAAACAATCATTGATGTCTGGAGAATAAGAGTTTGAAAGTCAATTTTTTTTACATCAACCACTTTGTATAAAAAAATTGAAACAGCTTAAATTTAATGAACTTAAGATTAGTTTTTAATCAGAGTGTACTTGAAGGAGCTTTCCTTCGTACACGTAGGTTTTTGAGATTTGGATTCGGGATAGAAAGACAAGCACACAAAGGAAAATGCAAACCCACGGAACTGCAAATCTCTAGAAGTTTCTACGAAGTGTAAACGGCGCCCTCTGTTGGTATTCAACGGCCAGCTACCCCACAATTCATTGCGAAAAGTTTGCTACTTCTGAAAACTTAGAGAAGAAAGTTCTTTTGGGGATCAAATTCCGCGTATCGCTGAAAATTAACTGAAGCCGTTTTATTAGACAGGAATTATGATGGTATGTTTCAATTCTTTAATCATAAAAATGATTAGAATGAACACTTTGATCCAAGTTAGACACTTTAAGATTTGAAAGAGTCAATTTTTTGTCAAGGAAAACTATTGTCGCGTCACCATTCGTTGCTATGCTGCTCCTCCGTTATAAAAACGAGAGCAAACCATGGAAACGTCAGTTGTGTTTATGCTGTGCTTTCAGTGTGGACGCCTTTCCTGTTCGTGAGAATTACGAATGCGATTTCGCCTGATTATTGCCGTACTTCTTTGGGCTCCAGTCTTCAAGACTGTGAGGTAAGCCAGTTTAGTGATTCATTCAGACATACGGCCTAGCCTACTGAGTACTGTGGCCTAACTAGTACATGTAATTGTAAAGTTCGTGTGCATATGCAGATTGCTTACCGGCCTACGTGACTCTGGAGTGGGCTGGGGATTAGGCTGCTTCATGGTTTTTAGGCCTCAGCCCCAGCTGATAAGCCTGGCATTTAAGCCTGACTGTTATCCTACTAATGAGTAATGTATTGTGGTGCCCTGCCACATTTTCATGGAAAGCACTTGTCTGTTCAGTTTTTAAGTCAAAGCTGTGTGTTACAACATAAAAGCCACAACATGTGTCATGAAACAAAACACAAAAACTGAACAGCAAATTGAAACAACAAAGTAGGCCTAGGCAGGTAGGCCTTAGATAACATTTCAAGCGTGAACTTATCAAATAGATCAATGATAAAAAGTAGCCATCCTTTGTTGACCTAACTTCTTGCTATGATTTCTGAGAAAAGTTTCAAAACAAGCCTTGTTTTATAATTCTCTGTTGGAAAAATCATGTACAGTGCCAATCATTTCTCATTCCTGTAAACAAAGGATTAAGCCTTAAGGGTGCATTCCATCAAATTGTATTTCTGCAAACGAGCTCATTAATATTTTGTGATCTCACAGGGTTTTTACAGTAAGACATATGCCATAATAAGGAGGGATCATAGAAATGTTTCTCTCAATCCCAAATTTGGGACTGATAGTTTCCAGTTTGGGGTATTTCTTTCACAAAATGCCCCAAATTGCAGGCCTATTTTGGATAGAGGCAGCCGGCTATATTCAGAACTGAGCGTATAGTTTTACTACCATTTTGGTGATATCTTCGAGGAAAGGCCAATAAAAAAATTTTGGTGGCTAACCTTCATAAAATTGAAACGAAAAGTGATCTTCTGGCCATAATATTGAATTTCCAGTGAAAAAGCGGAGGCCAACCTCTCTCCGGGAGTCGACAGGCAGTAGTATTTCAGTCTGATTTTGCACAGTTTTCTATGGCCACATATTTGGTGAAGTGTAACCTTAACATTTAAATACAGAAGTCAAACCATTACATTTGAACATTATTCTCACAGCTCCCAGACCTTTAGTACCATCTCGGGTCTCTCCCAGGGTAGTCTCCCCATCTCTACCCTGCCTGAAGACTGTCCGTCAACTGTTGACGTGTCTGACATCGTCTTCATCTCTGCAGTCCCAATAGCCATTGGCTTCGGACTGCTCCTGCTCTTGGCCTTTCTGCAAGATCTTAGACAGGCATGCAAGGTATATGAATTGCAACAAGAAATGAAACCTGATGTTTACTTGACTTCCTTCTAAAAGTTTTGTGCACATCCCATCATAACCTGAATGTTTTTCTTAAATCATCTTCTCATGTGTTTCTTTGTTACAGAGCAAACGCTCCTGTCCACCATCTCCTTGCAACATCCGGGGAAACAGGGCCAGAAAGGAGCGTACCTACATCATCGATGTAAACTATGCTGGCCGTTCATATTGGGGTTCATTCCTACGTTGGTGTGCACTGCACAAATCATCAGGTGCAAAGAAAAACCCGCGTCTTATGAGACTCCAAGGAACAACTGGCTTCAGCAACTGGTGAGTTAATTTAAAACATTTGGCTTGTCTTAAACATTCAGTGAATATCTTATGTGTTACTGTGACAAACAAGCAATTTGCGTTGATTCTTGTTTCTGCCTTAAACTTTTTCCACAGGCTATCTTTTGATCTGGTTCTTGGAAAAACTTCAGAGCAGAAGACTTTGACAACCCCTCGCTCCATTGGTAAGCTCGTAGCCGTGGAGACGAAGTACCCATCAGCGAGCGATGGATTCAACTCCAGGCTGCTTCCATCTTCCAACATTGGAGCTTGCCTTCGAGGAATCATCAACAGGGCATGTGATATGTGAGTTCTTCTTTTAGCTTAGTTCTGCAACAGATTCTGTATGGATCCATTGAAATGCCATAAACTTACTCGTCGTGGACTGCTGGGCATAGTTTCAAAGACGAGTTCCCATTTACCAAGCGTTGTACACTTGCACGCATATTTGACAGGTACCTTTCACTGAGGTGTCCGTTTGAACATGAGCATTTTACAGATGTATGCCCTCCACAAAGCCAGCAGTGTATTTGTCGTGTTCTTGAGTGATGCCAGTGTATTCGATTTACGTTACAATGGCCTCTTATTTCCTATGAGTATACTCATAGTGGTGGATTTTGGTACACCAATGCAGAGATTTTGACAGAAATATGACTTTGTGAAGAAATGTATATACAATTCTACTTTTAAGAGATTGATCCTGTGTTCAGAAATACTGCTTCAAACAAGACATTTTTGAAGATTTAGTTTTCAAATGATGAAGTGCTCAGAAGTGTGATATTCAAACTTTGATCCTTTCTTCTTTTCACTGGCACATTTTTCAGTGAGATCAAGAAAATCCATGCCATGGATACTAAGACCCAGGATTGTTTCATCTCTGGCTGTGGAGCAGGTAGTGGTGGTATATCATCATCAGACCAAGGAATTACTACCATCTTTCCACTGCTACTCTCTACCACTCAGCCGGCATCCAGGGTCAACTACATCGCTTACTACTTAAAGAATGGCTCTCTGTGGACCTCTGCCTTCACACCATGGCGTCAGGGTAACTTCACCGGATCTCGACACATCACCTGTTTGTTTGCCTGCATTAGTTACACTATGGTTGCAGTGCAGGTGACGTCGAACCCAGTTTTGCAGCCATCTCTTGGAGAGTTTGTTTTGATCAGCTCCATGGATTTCGATATCACTGTGGGGATGGTCATCAAGGCAGCGGGGGTCAGCATTGTACTCTTCCCTTTTTTCATCATGATTGAAGTACTTTGCCGCTCTGCCCCGACCATTCTGTCATCATGTGGTCAACCTGCCATGTCTCCTCTGGAACGAAACGGAAACTTATTTTTGACAACGGCTCGCAGTTCTCAACCAGTAAAAACTCAGTCTGCATCTGGGAGCTTCTGTGGTGGTGGCGGTGGTGAAGATGAAGGTGTCACAGATGAGTTCCAACGGAAGTCTGTCAGTGCTCCAGATATGCAAGGCTACGGAATGAGACCAGCGGATAACGACAAACAACTAACCGAGGATGCTACAACACACTGCGACAACATTGGCAGTCAATGTGCCACCTGTAACAATACTAATGGCATTGATTCCAAACCAGTCTCCATCACCGATTCAGCAACCACTGTCTCTGATGACATCTGTGAAGATAATCAGTCCATCTGTCCTGCTGACCAACTGAAATGCCATCACAAGTTGACTTGCCACAAGTGTCCTGTATGCCATCGGACCACCGGGAGCAGATATTATGACCCAGGAGCTGGCTGTTCAGGAGAAAACACATCAGCTGGTTACAAGTTCTATAAGCATGGAGGCTTCATTCGTCCAGGGTATGCCTATTCCAGCTCTAGCCTTGATTCAGCAGGTAGTTCTAGAAGTTCTCTGAGCAGTAACCCAACCTTGGCAGATCTCTCCATATCTTCATCCAGTGATTCCAGTAAATCTGCATCCATCAGCGATTCATCATGCATCATCTCCAACCAACCACTGGATGAGTCATCTCCTTACAACACCCAAGGTGCAATCAAACCTACAGCATCTGATGACAATCTTGACATCGTGAACAAACGCCAGACTGCTCCATCACTGTCACCATCCAAGGAGCTGTCAGAATACCGGCCTGACTCCATCTCAAGAGCTACATCAACCTCTGGACTTCTTGAGAAAAAACACAAGACAACCTGCAAATGGGAGGCTGGTGATCAATTTCAAGGCAGCAAGTATCTGGATAATGACAAGAAGATGAAGCAAGAAGACATAACTCCAACAAAATTCATAAAGTACACTGATGCCCTTCTTGAGCCAGAAATCAAAACAGCCATAGTGTTGCGCACCAAGAATTACATCAGCAGGTTCAGTGACATGGGCAAAGGCAGATGGGTGTCCTTACCAAAGCTGGATGCAGTCCTCTCCGAAGAAAACTTCAACACCATTGAGAAGACTGATATCAAGTCTAACCTGTCTGTCCCTGGGACGGCACAAGAGCACAAGATCCAACGCATCGCAGAGAGACCCTATCAACACAGTCCAATGACAACTGGTTCCGACTACATCATCAATATTCCACTGGAATTTGAAATGCCAAAAGTAACCATAGAGAGAACCACCAGCCATAAGTCTTTCTTCTTCAACTTGAAAAAGTGGCTGGTTGGATTTCGCTCCAAGCCTAAGGTTGATGTTGGTGATGACTACAAGCTGGAGGTGACTGAGGAAGATGCTGCCATTAAGTTCTCACCTGAGAACAACTGTCTGCCCTGCAGCCATGATGTCACCTTGGAAGTCCAGGTCGATGAAGAAGCTAAATGTAATAGCAACTCAAAGGGTTCCTCTCAAAGAAATGCCTACATGACAATACCAAATACCTCCGACAGTGACAACATCAGTGCAAAGATGACCGATGACCACCTCAAGGGATCCATCTTCCAGTCATCAAGTCATTTAATTGAGTACCAGCCTGATGCCATTAGTTCTTTCTCTTCAAGCAGCTGGATGAGTATTGTATCATCTCGTGATGACACAAATGAAAACAACAACAATCAAGTGACCATCATCCAAGTCAAGCCTTGTGATGAACCAACCATTAACGTGTCAGCCAGTGCAACCTCCTCTGATGCTGATGTTGCCATGGATGCCAACCAGTCTACATCCAACTCAGCTATCATACAGTCTGATTCCTCTGAGAACGACGTAACCCACTCCGATGGGGATTCGGCCAGTACCAACTCTGGTAGCTCTCCAATAAGCCAGCAGGTGTTTGAAGCCCAGTCAGCATCAACCAACAAGCACTGTACTGGCTGCATCCCATTTCTGACGGTGCTCAGCCAAGTCCTTCTGATTACATCCTCTGTGTTAGCCATCGTATGGTCTGTGTCATCTTTCCACGGTCTCTGCAGGAATACTTTCTTGGAATGGGTCGCAACTGCCATCATTGCCATTCTCTTCCATGCTCTCGTCTTGGACACAATCAAGGCCATCATTTTGACTGTAATTAAAAGGCGCAGAGACAAAAGAGCTACCTCGCCCACGCCTCACACAGTCATTTATTAAACCAGATTCCGGACCATCCATCACACAGACTGTAGCATATCAACATTTTACTCACTCTCAAGCTGTAAATAACCATGGAAAACCTCAATAAAAAAGCAATTAATTTACCTTCGAATCCGAAAATAAACAATCCTCATTTTCACTTGACTCCTTATTCTCACTTCCAGTATCAGTAAATCCTGAATGTTACACTCAACTTTACAGCCTGTTTATGATGGATGGTCCAATCAAGTCTTGCAGCAACTTGTGACAGATTTGGGGAGGGTTCGGGATAAGTTTTAGGATAGACAGTACATTTATCTTTATAGTTACATCAATGAAGAAATTCAAAACTTTACCACCACTTGAAAGACACGAAACATGTGACTGAGACTCGAGTTGAATTATGAGCCCTTTCCTTTTCTGTCACTTCAGTGCTGTCATAATTACAACACACACACAAATGTCAAAAATCCTAGCCACAAGGTGACTGATGTGATATCTGAATAGATTTTTATTTTGCTTTGGAGTTAATGAATTGGAGAAAATAGCCTTGCCTGTCAAACTTTAGGCTAAAGACTCCAAACAAAATAATTTAACTGTGCTACAATCCTTGGCGTTGACTAAAACTTGAATCAGTATCTATGCACTGGAAAATATCAGAAAAGTGCACCCACTTCTGTTGAAGTGTGAAATAAAAAAACTAAAAAAAATAATAAAAAATAAAACTAAAAAAACTGCTTGGGACGAGCAAAGCTATGCCACAATCATGGGAATTCATTGAAAACATTTGTTACTCAAAAAAATGATCAAAAATCTGTATAGAATGTACAACACTCCGATCATTGACAATTTTGATGGAGTAATTTCTCTGACTTTCACCTGAATCAAGATCTGGTAATTGAAATTTGATAGAAACATAGGAATTTTAGACTCTGCAACTTGGATTTTCTTTTCAGCTCAAAGAGGTTTGCTATTTTTGACAACATAATTATGCTAATACCAGTGAAATACATTAATCTCATCATATGCTTGAAATTTAGAACAAATAGCTTGGTAAAAATCTTTAGTCAATTTGAATTGCAGCAGAAAGTAAAAAAACAAAAATGTCTTTGAAATCTATATATGGGACATCACGTGGAAATCATTTGGAAAATATTTGAACTTACCGGTAATTATGAATTCTGAAATGAATATAAATTTAAAATCAATGTAATAGGGCCACTGAATTCAACAATGCAGCATTGGAGGGTATTTAAAGTAGAATAGCAGCATATATTTCTGATGTAGGTAGGGACACTCAGAATTAAGGGGATGAATAAAATTCATGGAAAAACAACAGATCATGTGTGTCCCAATTTTTGTTTGTCTACTTAAGAAAGCCCAAAATATTAAAAAAAGACACTGACAAAGATGAAGGGCAAAGACAAGAAAATTGGCTGTTTTAAATGTCTATTTAAAGAAAATAATGAAATGCAATATGGAAATGAAAAAATATTTCAAACGGAAAATTTGGGAATCTACAAATACATGTACACCATTTCAGGTGCTCGAAGGGGTACTAACCTATTTTTGTTTGGGAAATGTTTTTCCTTATGGTACATAATTATTCATTAATATACAAAAATAGAACGAACTACAATTCAAAGCAACTCTAACTCAGCCTATATGAATGTCCCGGCTTACTGACAATGGGAGACTTTGAAAAGCTGGTGGCAGCAGACAATGCTCCTTTTCCAAGTTATTGCGCAAGCTCAGAACTATGTATGCATGCTCAGAACAATGCGTGCATGCTCGGAACTGGTAAAAAGACTAGTATGTTTGTCGTCGACGAGCATTTCAAAGTGCAGGTATGTCTGCCGACAGGTTTATGTTACAGTAGCCGTGTCCATGAACATTCTTAACCCTAACACTCCTCAGTCCTCCAACAGGTGAAGGATTGAGGAGGGTAAGGGTTAATGGACTATGATGTAATGATCCCCAAGACTCATTAGCACGAGGTGAAAACTCATTTACTGTAAACCATTTTTAGAAACTGTTACTTGACACAATCTGTGTTATACAGACAATCCACTTACAGACTCTTCAGCAAATAAGCTGACATTCTGCTGCAGCACCTTCAATCTCATTCAGTTTATACCCTTCCATTAATTATAAATTACTCTTTGGCCTACAAACTTTTTAAACCTTTAAAGTACAGAATGTCCACACCAGAGTAGGTCATACACTGGATATTGGAAGTATGTCAAAAAATCTGTTTTAAAAATAGGAGCGTAAGAATTTCAGGAAAACATCCGCTTCCAAATGAGTTGTGTAACAGTTTTAGTGACTTTTCTTTTTATGTCTTTTTCTGTGAGCTATCTGTTTCTTCTTATCTTTAGCTTGTTTTTTTTTAACTGGTGTCTCATTTGAAGATACGGCGTCTACCTCATGCTTTCTCTTTCTGGTCTTTTTCGTTTGATGTTCAATTTTTTGTAAAGTACCTTGTTTGGTATTTCCTATCTCATCTTTTCTTGTAGGGTGCATTTCCATTCCGACACCAATTTCGAATTCTGAATTCTGCTTTTTCTTCTTTTTCTTTTTTCCTGTTAGCTCAACTTGGTCAATATCTTCTGGGTTCACATCCGCACTGTAAATCTTCCATTTTTTCTTTTCAGACCTATCACAAGTTCCTTCTTTGTCAGCTGTACTACTATCTTTATGTTTGGATGTTTTCTTTTTTTTCTTTTCACTTACACAAAAGGCACTACCTTCACTTTTTTCAACCTTATCAGCATCACCTCCTTTCCAAACTGGGGAAGCATGTCTTGATTTCTTCACTGTCTTTTTCTTTTCACTCGCAAGGAGCAAGCCATCCATTACTCTTCCACCCATAAAAAGTAACCCATCCAGAACACCATCTTCAATCTCATCACTCGCCACAAGTTCATTGCTGTGTCTCTTTGACTTCTTTATCTTTCCATCCCCGTTCACTTGATCAGAGCTTGTTTTCCTCCTTTTCCCCCCTGTTTTCCTTCCCAGCCCTTTCCCTTCCCCATTTCCATCACTATCTGCTCTCTCACTGGCTGATTCTACCTTCAGCTCCTCTTCCAAATGTCCTCCATTAGATTCCTTCTTGTATTGCCTCTTGTCCTTCTTTGAGCATTTTCCATCCTGTTTATGCTCAGTCTGATTCTCAATCACTCTTTCTTCAGATCTCTGTTCCGCTACATCTTGTGCTTCATCAGTCGGACCTTTTTTGCGTTTCTTCTTTTGCTTCTTTCTGGATGATTCTGCTTCATCTTGCTCGAATCCACTGCTTAAACTTCTGTCAAAATTACTCAGCCCTTCATCCTCTAACGTTTCTGTGATTTCATTCTTAGAAACATGTTGATCCTTGTCTTTTTTCTTTTTTTTCTTCTTTATTGAGTCACCCTCTCTCAATTCAGTCTCCTTGTCAGATCCACCCTCCTCTAGCAACCTTCTTACTGAACTCTCAACCTCCAAGTCATCCTTAGACTTGTGCCACTCACCCTGATCCTTGTCTTTTTTCTTTTTGTTCTTCTTCTTTGATGAGTTACCCTCTCGCAGTTTAGTCTGCTTGTCAAATCCACCCTCATCCAGTAATCCTCTTGCTGTGCTTTCATCCTCCAAGCCATCCTTAGACTTGTTCTGTTCACCCTGATGCTTGTCTTTCTTCTTCTTCTTAGAATGTTTATTTGATTGTCCACCTAAGGCCTCACCATTCAGAGGTCCCTCTTCAGGAATTTCTCTCTCTGGTTGAGCAACTTTGTCCAACGACTTGTCTTCAGTCTGAGTTTTCTGTTTCACAAAAGCAAAGTGAAACAGTGATGGATACTAAGTGTACCCAACAGTAGCTTTTCACATGGCATTAGTAACCTTATTGGTAATCACTTCATTGATTGAGAGAGAATATGGCACTGGAGTGTTCTCATTTAAAACTGCTTTCTATATTTACCTCTGGACAATTATTGTATGCAGGAAGCCAGTATACTCACTCACCTGTTTGTTACCTGCTTCACTGAATACAGCCCACACCTGCTCGATCAGTGAAGCATCCCACACCTTCAGGCTATTTTGGATAAATTTCTGAGCGACAGATGGGAGATAAAAATATTGCATCATTACAAAATCCCCTTATAGCCAGACAGGGCATCCAAATCCAAAACCTAAGAAATTGAAAATGATGCTCCACCACCTGAGCTGTCCAGTTAAATTTGGCCACTCTTTAAATCTGTCATTGTTTAGGAGGTGGTGATGGTTTATTCTGTGAATCCATGGTCCAAACGTGTGACAGCAAACCTGACATTGAAGTATCTGTGTGGCTGATTTTAAACAATTTTATTTGCCTGGCAGGTAATTTGTAGTACTCTTGGAAATCAAAGAATCTGTTCTAAACTCGTGACTCATGCATCATACATGACAGGGACATGAAAAAAAAGGACCCTGTGTTATAAAAATTACCCTCATCCAAAACTGGTCGGTTTGTATAATTGGATCATCCCTTCAGTTATGATGTCTGTTTGGACTGAGTAATGTGGAGGAAAGGGGAGAAAGAGATGTCCCTCTGCAAAAGGATAGGAACAAAGGGGTTCTACTCACCTCAAATTTGGTCTTTTTCCGTGGGATGTTGTTGAAATCAGCTAAACGGTTCAACAAACTTCTGACTCTGGGATTGGTAGATTGTGAGGAACTTACTGCTTGAACAGACTGCAACGATAAATTCAAAGTGCAATGCATTAACTCGATTAACTCGATTAACGGTTCCAAGGTTATATCTACGCTACATGTAAATAACAATAAAAAAAGCTTGCTTAAACCTGACTTTTTTGAACGTAAATCTCAAATTCAAACACTGTGCAAGAAACTATCTCTAAATTCATTGCATTTGATAATAAAAAGAGCTTCATGTTAAGAGATACATGCAGTCATGGGCACATTCAATAGTGCTATATAGGTGTAAGGCAGTGTTGGTATACCCTGTATATCTTTGTCAATGACAGCAACCATGTGTATGCATAGTACTATATTATGGAACATGTCCCAGTTGGCTAAACCTTCCTTAATCCTACACAATCTTCCAAAAGCTCTTGGTGGAATTTTGAAGGATCAGATTAAATACTTGAAATTTGAAATTTAACAAAGTCTGATGCAGAAAAAAAAATGAAATTATCCAGAAACTGTTTTTTCTATGGAAAACCCCTTCTGGGATTTAAAAAAATTAATCTCTTAATTGTCCGTATTATTAAGATCCACTGGTACCAACCTCAATCCACTGTGACTGTTTGACTTCTCCCTTGTTTGGTTTGGCAGTCGCTCTGTAGTCCTTCCCTCCGTACTTCTCGTTTTCCGAGATGCATTTCGTGTGGTATTTATAGTCATTGCCTCTGCAAACCAAGGCAACATTTAAACTAGTGGTTGAAAAAATGTTCAGGAGGGAGTGTACATGGCAGGACATCAGCCAAACAGCATGGATGATACTGTACATGTTGGTATTGTTTTGATATCTCTACACAAGAATGTTAAAACCCTTTGAATCTAAAACCTGTGAATACTTGAACTTATTTTACGGGTTTTATCTTCTTACAGGTCCTGTTCTGGTCATAGGGTGGGAAATGGAGACACATCTTTTCAGAATTCCATTATTCAACACAATGTACAGTTCTTCCTTTTGAGGACTTCAATTATCTCTTCCGTTACCTCTCCAGAAATCATTTCAAAAGAATGGAGAGATACTCACACAAAGTCTTTGCCACAATCCATGCATGACAACACTTCACAGCTGTGGCATTCAGTCAGGTAGTGTTTTTCGACGTGGGCTTTTTTGACACACTCCCCACAAGAATGGCAGGTGAAGAAGACCATTTTATACAGGAACTCTGTCAGGTGTCTGTGACAAGAAAGTACCCATAAAACAAGACACAATAATTAGTTACAAGGCACTAACGAGTCTGAATATTCTAGACACATATACCTAAATGTACCCCGTCTACTTTCATGCAACACATCAGCTATGTTAAACTCGTCAACTGCCACAGGGCTATCGCTAATTCAGTTTTGGTGTAAGAATTCAAGTATGGTTTTTGTACTATTTCTACCCCAAGAAATTCTGAAAAACTTTCTTCTATAATTTAAAACACATGAATATAACAGTGACTGGCCCTTACATGCCTTAGGCCATTCAAAATGATTTCTTCAATTTGCATCAATCAGGTTGGAAATATCAGTCGGGGGATATATATTTTATGAATTTGACTTCTTTACATCCTAGGTCATTGAGGCGTGGGGCCAACACGACGGATACATCATGTTGTGTATGGTGCTGTGGCTATAGATCACGATTGTCCGAAAACTGGACAATATATTATCCCTTGACAAATATACATGTATCAAGCATTTTGTATCAAATTACATGTACGATCGAATATATATTGTCAACGAAAAGTAGATGATCAAACACAGAGCAAGTGTGTGTGCTCATGACTGAAGATTAGTCGAAATTGAAGATAGTTTACAGCATCTGACCTGGACTCGAGTCCACACACGTGTTCAGCTGCGCAAACGATCCGCGCGAGAAGGAGACGAGGCATAATTATGTGCATCTAGCTGCTACTGTCTTGCACCCAATTTAAAACATTTAAATACGGATATACTTTTTTCAGATTGGAACCAGACTAATTGCTGTGACGACCTGGCACCGTCACCTATTGATATGATGTGTATATTTGTACTTGAAACGACGAGAAACTAGATCCCCTGGTATGATCGATATGAACCAGGCCAGGGACTAGACCTCTGCGGTGTGAACTTACTTTTACTTCTAGTACAAACACGAAACAAAAATTTAAAAACCTACTACATTCCAAACTTTTCAGCTAATACCAAGTTACGCATCCTCAAGTGCTGTTACTTGACTCAAACGGGGATTTTCTTCTCTCTAATTTGAAAGGTTGTTCCTTTTATAGGCTTTTTTTATTTGGTAGAAATTAAACGATGTGATTGACCATACGCCAATTTAATAATTCAAACCGCCTTGTACCTGGCGGCTCGGAATTATCCCCATTTCATACATATAATTATCATTGAATCATTATTACAGTTTAATCTAGAGCATCATAATACTTGTGTCATGTTGATTGTTGCAACCATGCACCATTCTCCCCAAATACTCCATACAAATCCTGAGCAAGTTCTGTAAAGATCAACGTGGCAGCTCTTGATGCACTTAGCCTAATTGGACTTCCTTTGCAGTACAAATGAATGGGCAACCACACCCCCTCCCCCGAACTGGGGGGTACCTTATTCAATGTTCCTTCATGTTTGTTTGGGGAAAAGCGAGATTTGTACCTACCCCTTAAATCCCACCCCTCGTACTACCAGATAAATGTGGTGTGAGTTAACCCTCATGAATATTAAATTTGACAGCGTTGCTCAGATTTTTTTTCTTTATCGGGCCGTGGAAGTCACGCCCATCCCATGTTTTGGCTAAGCTGATTTATTGCTTTGTTGAGGCGGTCCCTAATACACACAAGGCTCATCTTGTTCTAGACTAGACTAAGAACTGTGCAACTGGTCCTTGTGACAGAACCCAACTTTAAACAATGCAGTTGTGCACAATAAGTTTCTTTCGTAGCTGCTGCACTCTCGTTTAAGGTCTTCGTCTAATAGATATCTATAAAACCAGAAGTTTGACAGGAGACCAAGTTTCTCCACATTACATGGACACCATGTTCTTTCTTCATGCCTTTCTACTTGCCCTTGTGGGTCTTTCTCTCGCTCAAAAGAACACGGACAGCAGCGATCAAGAATGCGGTCCGTGTGACAAGTCAGCGTGTCCCAGCGATCTGTCTTGCCGTGCTGAGACCGTTCCTGACCGGTGCTCTTGCTGCCAGGTCTGCTCTAAGGTTCTCGGAGAACGGTGCGGTGGGCCGGCAAACGCGGACGGGCGGTGCGCCGACGACTACATATGCGCCGGAAAATCGGTCTATGAGCCGGTCCAAGACGAAGAGATTGGGCAGTGTGTCTGTACGGCACTTGATCGAGTTTGTGGCACCGATGGCGTGGTTTATGACAACAAATGCAAACTGAAAATGGCCAGTTATGAGAGTGTTCAGAACGGACAGCCAGCCATTGAAGTCGACGAAACTGATCAGTTGTGTTCTACAGGTTAGTCAGATTTTCTTATTCACCCAACAATATCTTAATAATTAAGGTTCAAGAAAATTAATAAAAGGGACAGCATCAGTAAAATCAGTAAACATTGTCGCATAAATTGTATTAATTCAAAATGTACTTCTGTCGTTGTGCAAAAGTTAACTTTTACTTTTATTTTTAATAACATTTAACAATTAAAAAACTTGATTTTAAGATTAAAAGTAATTTCTGTAAAAAGAAGTCAAGACAGCCCATTTCAATAGATCCTACGTGTATGTCAACTACTTATATACTTGTTCATCATTCTGCATATATTTATTTGGGGATGAATTCCATGTTCGGAAGACTGGTCCGTAAACTTTTTAAGTGTTTTTCAGGTGAATAATTTAATATGTTATTGCTTTTAGATAGGAAGTACACATGTAAGTCACTTCGGGGAAAATCAGTGGTGTCTGTGTATGGAATGCTTTCCATACATTATTTGTTTGCCTATGTATAGTTTGCTCTGTTCCATTATCCTGTGTACTTTTTTTCTCTTTGTGATTAGCACTATGAGCTTGAAATAGTGCTAGGAATGGTGCAATATGAATACTTTGTTATTGTAATTTTCAAAATTACTAAAAGTACAGTAGTTTTATGCAGTACTTATGCACTATGTTGAATTGCTGTCTTTGTCACTTGAATGCTACAAAATGTCTTTAAAAGTACATATTTCTATGTCATGGAATGTAACTGAGTTTAGCCAAGCTTTCTATGACGGAAACAGATGCCATCAAATATTAAGAAAGCTCTGAATTAAAAAACGGTTGACTACCTTAAAAGGTATATTTCAGCACTTGAGAGTATATGAAAGCTGAAGCTAAACCAATCAAATGATTACAAAAGTAACCTAGGTAGGTATGCCATGAAAACCTATTCCATCTGTCATGAAGTAATTTGATAAACACTTCTGTATTGTAGTTTGTCATCTTTGATTTCTCTGGTAGTCATTACTTATTGGTCAGTGTCACAGATCGGTTACATTTGATACATTCTCAGGATTTTCAAAAAGCTACATGTATTTTTCTAAAGTCGTTTAAATCAACTTTCAGGAATTCTTTATTCCTGATAAAATCCAGTTTTTCACTTTCATTTTTGAAGTAGCTAAGTATCAATTGAATATAAAGTTCTAAATTACGTTTTCTCACTGTCTGTTGAATACAGGATTTTGTTCAATTTTAGAGGTGCCAGACTAGACTGGGTCCCTTTAACTCGTAATGCAGGTCAGCGTCCTGGACTGGTAATGGGGTAGAGAAAACAAAGCTGAATTCCTGTCTAGACTGTAGACATGGATCTCCTACACCCTGTCTGTGCTTTACCATGTCCTTAGATCACTCAGGCATCTTCTGTGGATACCAGGGATTCCAAATTAAAGGTCATAATCTCACTTTCTTTCACTCTGAAGAATTTTTCTACATGTACCTTGCACACTGCAAGGGAAAATTTTGGACAAACAGATTACGTTAATCTCTGTAACTTTTTACATTGCAAAAAGTTGGGTTTTTTTTCAAAATCTGCAGACAAGTAAAACAAAAATCAACGGGATTGTAAATTATGAAGTATGAATAGACTTGTCTGAAATTTTTATACACTGTCCCTGATATTTGCTTACATTTCCCTAATTTAGAAATCTTTTTAGTTCTTCAAACATCTGTCACATTTTTTCAATATTTTCCAATCAGTAACGACCTTTAAAGTTCTACTTTGCCCATGTGCAGATCATTAGTGATGAACTTTTGCTATCACGCTTGTATAAAGTATCCCCAAAGCCACACTGATGCCTTGCCTCTAAAGCCGAGGTCTTTTGGTTGCCTAGCAGCAATCTTCAGTCACCTTTCAAGAACTCCAAACCTGAACTTGCATTCCAGAATGGTTAATCAGGCGTTGAGAGTGGAATCAGGTTACTTTAGGGTTTGATCATACCATACTAGGCAAGGACCAGAGGGAAATCTGTCAAAACTTATTAGGGGGTAAAAATAGCTAATTAGAACCTTGAAACCACAGAGTTTGGAAAGCAAGGGATATTTACCATTCTGACCACTCAGACAGACTCCTACTGAGCTCAGGATTTATTTTTATCCTGTCGGAGTTTAAAAACAATGAGTAGCCAAGCCACAAGTTTCTGTTGTGGTTAGATTGAAATTGAAAGCAATCTGGTCCCCCCCAAGCAGATTAGCAGAAGAAATCGCAGCCAATGTTCAAATTCTAAAAAAATCTGTTCATGATTTTCTACTTATTATCCTTTTCCTTTAATAATTCAGTTAACTCATGCCTTGCCTGGATTCTTTATAAATCCTAAAAACATTTCTCCATTTTTAAGCTCAAGTTTGCATATTTTGCCATGCCTAGTGTATTGTTGATAGAGCCTGTTATTAGAGGCAAACCAGCAAGAAGAAATCCTTAAACCGAAAGAAGATTAAGGGGTGGCTTGTTTGAAGAGGTCATTCCAAGTTGTAGTGGGGTTAATTGCGATGTCAACCAACAGCTTCTCACATATGTTCATCGGCCATATTATTCAGGGTCAGTAAAGCTCTAAATTGGTAAATGTAATGTTTGCCACTGCAGAACTGATTGAATGCACTGTCAGTAGTATAAAGTGCATGTTTCTATAAATACGACTGGCATCTACATGTATTTTTAAATAGTGTTCATTTCCACAGTCACATTGACAAAGATTTTGCTGTCTGGCTTGTTATCAAGGCCCCCAGTGTCTTGGCCCTTATTTATACCTTTACTCAGTTTGATATTTTGGGGGTCTAGGTCTGTGATCATAATCTTGTTAACAGCATTCCCCCCCAAAACTGTGGCCCCAAAATTTTGTTTTCTTTACTCATGGGTCTCTGTTTTTTCCTTTTTTTGTGGGATAGTCTTTCAGATAGAATAGTTTCTTTGTGTTTTAGTATTTAATAAGTATCAATTTGAAACCTGAAAGAATTCGGAATTCATAAAGAACTTGGCCTCTGTTGTTATGGTTTTGGCCTGTGTGCTGTTTGGATATGTTTTTGTAAACATTGCACTTTCAAAAGCAAAGTTACAGGCCTGAATATATTCTACAAAGTCTGTTTAAATCCTTGTTTTTTTTATATACTAGTGTGCTTATTTTTTCTTCCCCACGTATTGTCATTTTTATTTTTTTCAGTCACGAACAGCATGAACTTCCTGAGAGTGGGTGTCATTTTCGGTTGAATCAGTTTTAAGAATTTTAATTTGAAAACTGTACGGTATTGTCATACTAGTTTAGAAAATTCGTTGGATGTGTGTTTTGGGGCTTATTTTCAATACATCTATTTGCTTTTGATTTTCCTAATGTAAACTTCCTTATTCTACAGTTCCTGTCATCACAGAGCCACCCAAGAATTCTATCCTTCAAGTGGGCTCCCAGTCCGAACTCAGCTGTGAGGCTTATGGCCGGCCCATTCCTGACATCATCTGGATGAAGGATGGAGAGGTGTTGCCTGGTAACCACCTCAACATAGCAACCCGCAAGAGGAATGGCCCAGTGAAGTTTGCCATGACAAGCTGGGTTTTGGTAGGTGTAAAGAGGATACATGTATGTGGGTGATTCCAGAAATTAGGGGTCCATTTTTTTTTTCGTAAAGAATTGGAAATAGTGCAATATTTGAAAATACTTGGGAAGGTTTCCTGTTCAGTATGGGATTCTTTCAGCACTGAAAGAAAGTTTAATGTGTCATTTTTATTACTTTTTTCAATCCCTTCCCTTGTCGTTACCCGTTGATTTAACCTAGTTTCATAAGTAGTTCTTTTCCTTCTTAATTTATTGGATATCAAAGTGATATTCAAAGTGATAGCGAACTGTGTCAGTATTCTTCGCTGGATTTATAAATGTCTCCAAGATTTGTCTGAACTTGAAGGTGGGGTTCACAGACAAGCCAGACAGTTACTTGGAGCTATGAATTGATTGAATGGTAGTTGACGTTCATTTCCTGTCTGCAAAATTGCTGTCTGGTTTGATATAGTGTCGTCATTTGCAGGCCCTATGTTAAAATTTGCTGAGCTGTTTGAGCAGTTAACTAAGAGGAATCTGTTTGATTGACAGGTTTTTGTTTTATTATGTTGTGTTAGGGTAGGGGTTTTGTTTCTAATATTTCCTGGCAACATGTTGCAATTTTGCAAAAAATTTTTTAGGTTTCCCTCAAAGTTGTTGAAACTGGTTGCTTAAGATTTGGTGTGAATAAAACATTTGACCCTCTTGGATATCAAAGTCTCCTGGAATATTGATTTAATTAGTGCTAAGACTTAACATCAGGGTTGAAATCTTGGGCCTTTGGTACATTGCCATTCCATAGTAATCGTGTAGCTTGTGTTCTTACCTTTTTAGATCAATGTATCACCTGATGATGGGGGATTATATACCTGCATGGCCAGCAACAGCCAAGGAGAAACAGAATCCTTGGCAACGGTTGTCATAGGTCAGAAGATTGCAGATGATGTTGATACTAATCAAGTTCCCATCGAATTGTAGATTAAAAATGGTAAGATATAATCTATCTGTATTTGATTTATAGAATTGTAACAAGTTCTAACTATCCTGATGATTGGCTGCTTACTGTACAAACTTTGGTCAGAATTGAGGGCACGAAGCTCAGAGAAAATAACAGTGGGTGATTTTTGCTTCAAAATTTGCACCTTGGAAATAATTTGAAGTGTGTTTTATGTCAACACTTTGTTTTTATCTCCAGACCTTTCAAATTCATGGGTAAGGCTGCTGTTAAAATGAGTCATGTTTTTGCATGTATTCCTTCTCACATTCACACACACTGTAGATGTGTTCTAAGTCTAGTTGGGAGAAGAAGACAGCTAGCTAACAGCTAACATGCAGACTGCTCATGGTGCTATCCTGCCAACAGAGGGGGCTATTTAAGTAAGCCTAGTATTTAATCAGTCAAATTTTTATAATTCAATATTATGCATGTTAATTAATTATTTATAGTTCCAGGGATGGATGTACAGGTTGTCAAAAACAGGATCGTTTGACAGGAAATACATTGTGTGATTTGGTGACAAGTGTTGGCCACAAGAAAGGATGTTTCAATTAAAATTGGATTATTTAATGGCAGTTTCATCGGAAGTGAACATATGTCGCCCTTGATAAGTCTCTACCAGCAAGAGTGGCTCATTTTGCTATAGATTCTTCATACTTTTTAATTAATGTAGTTCAAAGTGTCCACAACTTTCCAACTAAACTTTTAGACAGCAGGCTAATTTGCTGGTATCAATGTACATCAAAGAATAACCAATTCAATATATTTTGTAAACTTTCAGATTTGTTTTTTAGTTTGTAGTGACTTTTTAATTGGGAGTGTAATATCAAGAGCATATATCTCATAAAAAAGGGGCCACCTTATTGAGTAGAGTGCTTAAATTCCATTTTTTTAATTGTTACCTGGGTGCATTATGTACTTACCATAAAAAATGTAGGGAAAAGATCTTTCAGTTTTTTACCAGAGTTGTAGGTACCTTGCAATATTTTTAAAATTATAAGGATAGAATTTTTCTAGTTTCGCATGGAAGAAAAAAAATTAAATGATCTAGCATTCATGAGAAAACTGATCATTCAAACGTGGAGTTAGTATCTCCTTTTCACTTGAACTATGCAAAAATGTTGTAGATTTAGAAAGGACAACAGTTAATTTAAAGTCCAGACGTTTGTAGTGTATTTAATTTTTCCTTCCTCATCCAACCGTGCCTTCACTACATGGGTATATTTTTTTATCAGAACTTTGTTTAAATCTGACAAAACATCCCATTTTAGTACTTGGTCTTTGAGGTAGCTAGCTTCACACATCATAATTGAAACTTTTTTAGTAAGTTATTGGATCAACAGATTCTTTCAGTCCTGTCATTCTTTCATTAAAAATCAACTTT
The DNA here is from genome assembly GCF_001949145.1 of Acanthaster planci. The sequence goes on from NW_019091412.1 coordinate 1,075,262, forward strand.
TCAGTTTCTGTTGCCGCCTTTCATAATTTTTTCAGATCGTCTTTTCCAGTAACAACAGTCATAATTATGCATTGATAAATTAATGTGTATTTTTTTGTTATAAAATGTAAACATATGCTGCATTTGTCCTTTGACCGAGTTGAAGTTAAAGGCAACCAAAATCCTGTCTTCCATTGACACCGTAGAGTATTGCTTTTCACACATAGCTTTTGGTTCTCTTTGAGTCATAACAATTGTGTGTTGAAGTATTGGTATTTTACGGTGTGTAAACAAGTAGATGATTAACTTGTATTTTAACTTAAAGTTAACAATAAATAAATAAATCCAATACATAATGGATTTCTTTTCTGCGGAAAAGATTCGTATTTGCTTTTTATTTTGGATTATATTTTATTAGCATTTTCATCCATTGATGTGATCACTGTGACTGATATCACCTTCTTTCGTGGGAGACATATTGGCAGTCATAATGACTTTGTCTTATTGTCGACCAGTTTTTGTCACCAAGGATGAAATCTGTCTCGTGTCCATGTGTAGTTTTTTCTGCGTCTTTTTGATTTCATTTCATCCTTTTTTCCCTACAATTTCATCCAAATATTTTCTCCCTACATCAATACAAACATTTCTTCACATACGTCAAGGACACAGATTATCATCTGCATATTTAAAATCAAATATACATCAGTATTTATTTGGCAATGCTGCTACGGTTGAAAGGCACGTTCAAAGTTACAGCACAACAATATCCATGTACCATCAATAATGTGCTGTTTTATTATGGTTACTTGTTGGCACGTTTCATGAAATCTGAACGGGAACACGAGATGACATTTTACAATGGTTTGCTATCAAATAAATAATAATCAAACTCCAAACATGAGTGTTGAAATCGTTTAATCTTAATAAATAAGACTGAATGAGTAATATAAAAGCTTGATGCCTGAAAAAGATAACATTTCATTTTGAGTGGAAAAAGGCTTAAAAGAGAATAAGAGCTGCTTGATATTACACAACATGGCCTACCAATCTTGAGAAATAATATGGCCTAAGTATTGACCTTCAATTTTCTTTATTATCATGACAACTGATAGCTCTCAAACTCGAAAGTACATATATTAAATATCTGTACATGTACTGATAAATATTTGGCACTTTAAAGCCTTTTTTTCTGATCGTAAGACTTCTCCCATCAGTGATTCATGACTGCTTCATGAAGGACAATGACAAATTTCCGGAAATGAAAGGCCTTGACGTTATCATGTTCATCTTGGTAGGTGTTGCTCTGCCCCTACCATCGAAGTTTTGTTGTCATTGTAACCATTCTTAGCCAGTTACTGATCTTCATCTTCACTCAGGTCAAGGGAGTCGTCACTAAGGTCATCCTCTTGATGAGATGATACCTCAGAAATGTCATCTGTCATTTGAAAAAGAAAATAATGAGGGGAAGAGATTGTCAGTAACAAATGAACCAGAAATTCTCGGTATTCCTGATTACAGTTCCTTCTTGTGAGGCGAATTCCAAAAACATATTTTCAAAGGCTAGTCAGAGAGGTTATCTGTTCCTCCTTTAATCAACTCAATTGACAAATGGAACATGGTTCAACATTACACCAGGCGATATTTCGGGTCATTTTAAAGGGAAATAGATTTCTATGCTATTGATGATAGTTTATGGGAAATGAACATACTGAACAATCAATACTTTGCATATTTCTCGTGGTTGTATTTTGTTTCTTGGTGATGTAAATCACCATAATGCAAAACATCTTTACTCACCCATTGTCTCTGTGACTGTCAGAAGTTTCTTTGCAGACCCAATCAGTCGCTTGACATTCACTTTCTTTGGACGGGAAGAATCTACAGCATGGAAAAAGGACAAATGCACTTTACAAAAACCTTAAGATTTTGATATTTGACGGTGTAACTTTGTAATTGTTGACAGTTTGAGTTCATGTTCTGCTCACCGTCATTATCCAGTTTGACAGTGTCAATCCCCTCAACAATCGTCTTGGTGTTAGTCTTGAAAACTTCTTCGAGATTTCCTCCAACAGTTGGATTCAGCAGCTTTTCGAACACTTTGATGTTGCGGACCCATGTGGCATATTTCTGGAATTTCTTGGGGGCTTTCTTGGTTACAGTTGACGTTTCCTTCAACGTTTTCTCATACCGGTCTTCATAGATGAAGTCGGGCAGACCATAAACCTCACTGCTGCGGTGGAGACGATCTTCCTCTACACTCTTCCAAGAGACATACTGACGGCGAAAACGGCGGACCTGGTCCTCGTCAAACTTGTCTCTTACCTGAAACGGCAAAAAATTATATGATAAAATCTGAACTTTATTCCAACATCACGTTCTTAGAAAAAAAATCGCTCAACCTATAAGAATGTGGAATTTTACATCAGTTTGACAGCAATTAATCAACTTCGATTTTTTTGTCTTCGTTCTCTTATCAGACCTCGGTGGGACCAAAACAACAATTTGACTTGTAATTCAAACCCACTAAGTTAAGTTTTAATATCCAGTGGTTGCGTAAATTCACAAATGAGGAGGCCTTTTATTTTTGGCCTAATACTGGATTTGAACTCACCAGACGTTTTAGTCACTTACCCTTTTGAGAGCCATCCTCTGTCTGACAACACTGTCCATTTTCTGTTTCTCTTTCTCTTTCAGTTCTCGATTGTAATCTTCCACCTCTTTCTTCTGCACCTGTTCCATCTTCTGCAACACTCTCACCTGTCTCTGGAGTTTATAAGTTTTATTCCCATATACTGACTGCAAGGTCTTTTGTTTCACTAGACTCTTCCTTGTAATGATGACGGGCTTGCGAAAACGTTTCTTCTGAGTTGCTGGTGGTTTACTTGTTAGAGTGGTACTGGTGCTTTGACTTCCTCGGGAGGTAGTCCAGACTCGAACCTGGGGAATGTCCCTCCTTTCAGATGATGCCTTTGAGGAAGAATAGGCTGAGGGTATGTGGGAGTTCTGTCTCGTCACCTCTCGGTTGTTGGTAAGAACAGCGCTTGATTTACTCCGATTTGGCAAATATTTTGGAGTTTTGGTTTCGATTTGAGACGAGGATTGTGTTCGTCTCTCACTTTTTAGTTTACTTTCTTTCAAGTTGACGGGTTCATCTTTACTCGAAGCTAAGGGAATGTTTTTATGCTTCATTTTCTGAGCTCCAGCTTTTTTCTCCCCGTTTTCTTTAATGGTAAACTTGTCCTCATGATCCTTCGGGAATTTGATCGGGGAACCATTAGGTATCCTGGGTGATGAGGATTTGTTGGGTGAGTGGATCTTGTTGGAATCCTTTGCAATGCGGATGGTGTCACTTGATGGTTGGTGGGAGTTGTCAGCTGCATTTCGGCTGTCAATAAATGATTAAATAAGCAACATTAATTATAACATTGTTTCATAATCCAAATTAACGATACGTGTACTTCGTCCTTGAACGTATCAGGTTCTGCTTTCTGTGTTATTCTTGAAAAGTTCAGTAACTTTTCATGATGAAATTCGCGTCGATGTACGAAAGTCCTAAGAGGCTGCACTGTCTCTTCTGGGATTGAAACTTACTAACCCCTGATTGGCATATAAGACGAGTACTTGCCTAGTTTCTTTGATGGAGGAGGAGTTGGCTCTAGCATCAGCCCAAGAAGAAGCCCATCGTTTACCACCCTGAATTTCCTTTCGACCTGCCTCTGTGGCTGTTGATGTTCCATGCACCTGTTGCTTTAGTGGTTCTAGTGAAGAATATGAGAGCAAATACTTGAGCCAGTGTCATCTGGTAGTGTGGGTTATTGGCAAATTTACCATTCTTTCAAGTACTTTGTCAACCAAAATAATTATTAGCCAAGCATTTTAGATGAGGTTAAAGTGGATTTTCCCCATCTTACAAATTTCCCGCTGAGTCTTGACAATTCTGTTGTTAAGTATAAAAATTCTAATTACAAGTAAAATTGGAATCGGACATTTTTATACCTAACGTCTGACTAAAGGCAAGGAATAGTCCAATCCGAATGCGTTTCTATGCAACAAAAGATTAACCGGTGTGGATAGCAACGAAAAGCTTCTGACTGTTGTTTTCACTTGTTTATGCCCAACCCATGGACGACGGCTGTGTCCACGATTTCTCTCGTTTTTCCTTAAACTTACCGCTGAGTAGGTTATTAATCTTGGGCAGTCTAGGCATAGGAACACGCTGTTGTCTGTCATGGTTGGTGTGATGACGATTCACTTCATTAGGTGCTGAGCTGCTTCCACGATCTGCAAAAAAATATCAACCCCAAAGTTTGTTTAGTCATCCGTCACTGCCCTTGAAGGTCCAGCTGAGGTTGGCAATTTTGGAGGTTTTGTTCAGAAGACTTTCAAAATTTCTATTTCCTTTACACTCGTGAACTTCATCCGATAAACTCTAAGTAAATATTGCGAACTTGTAGTACCTTCGTCCTTTTTATGTCTTGCCGAATGTACAGGCACGCTCCGTGTTACATAACGACTGTCGTTATTATTGGCCTTCTTGTGGTTACCATGGTGACTAGGTAGCGACACCAATGGTTCTTGGGTTCCGGTGCTCTTTTGTTGTTGTCTTGGTTTCGATTGGTACTTGATTTGTCCTCCACCGCTCAAGCTGAAAGAGAAAACAATGTAATTATTTAGTTATTAACTAAGAGAGAGAGACAGTTGCTCAGTTCGTTCCTTGGACTGTTTGTCATGCTAGCATACTCCTGTGCTCACCTCTGTGTCTGGTGGTTCAGTTGCTAATTACGTTGGATTCGAGCGAAACGTTACCACAGAAATCAATGTGCAGTTGATATTTCTGATTGTAAATCAGTCAGTTTATATGATATTTACTTAAGGTTTATGAAGGTGGCCTATACCGTTGAATTCACAAAAGAGACCATTTAAATGAAAAATGCAAAGATTTTGGAAACCATAACAGTCTTGATTTAGGCGCACTTCTTGAACTTTAAACCATAGACCCAGTCAATATCGGACACTTTATCAGCACAGCATAGATGCAAACGGTAGCAACGCGCGATGTGTTGCTCCCTTTGATTGAGATCGTAAACTATTGAAGAGGAAAAGCTGTGTTCAATGTAATAAAAGAATCGTTTACACTCCAGCAGCAATACAAACTCTGATAGCTGAGGTCAGAATATTTAAACAGTCAGTTTTTTGTGTGTTGCATTTGTTGACATCTGATTGTAACTAGGACAACAAAGCAATTAGCGCGTACCCGTCGTTTTTTCACTTGGTCGGCATTTCAAGCGCAATTTAGAATTTCGTAAACGCAATATACACAATTCTTTTTTCATTTGTGTGTTTGTTACAAGTTGCAGAAATAACTTGAAAGTGTTGCAAATCTGTTTTTTATATTTGATTTATATTTGATTCAGGGTGAGGTTCAGTTGAGGACCGAAGCATAAGCATTATAGAACTTGGATCACATGTCGAGAAGCAAGAAAGATAATCCATTTCACAATTTGGTGACTACAATTTCCGAATAGCCTGGTGGCGATACCATAACAAACAGAACATTGATCTCGATATACATGTATCAAATCTTCTAAAACACCTGTTTAGGCTCTAACATTGTTGTGAACCCAGTCGCTTTGGGAGGGTTTGATAGTTTGTTTTAACGGCCATCTGCTTTTAACGGTGCCTTGCTTTTGTTCTTCGTTGACCTGCAGTCTCACATTCCTGATATCCAATACACAAAGTATGACATGACTCCTGTTGTAAATTGTACAAGCATGGAATAGACCCCATTGGGTTGAGTGTTTCCTTTTACAGCTGACATTTTTTTAGTGCAAGAACATCGTCCTTAAAAGGCTTTTTTTCTCTCAATAAAGTCAGATTGTTAGCTTATATGACTATACCTGAATTTCACCGTAAAGACTCAATCGTCTTCAAAATCTAAGTAAATTGTTGAGTTTATGAAAGCAATGACGTATCGTAAATTTTGTATTTTTAGTAATTTACTGAGGAAAGGCCGTTTCGAGCCTCGAAGCATCCTATTCTCTACACATACTAGACATAAAGTGCTTGAACAGTAAGATTTTCCTCGTGTTTGAGGAGTGGAGACGTAGAGCTGAGCTGTTCCTAACTTTATCGGATCACCAACGAAGCCATCACCTGGGATTAGACCATTTTTTGCGCCAACTCCCTCTTTATGAGAGATTCAGCGCTCGTTTTTAGCAGTATATATAAAACGCTTGAATAGTTTGGTTAGTTGTGCCGAACGATCCAGCACAATAAGAAAAGAAGAAACAGGATTGGTTATGCACCGTCTCCCACGTCGAGCCTACATAAAAGGATATCATTATACCTAACAAAAATGGATTTTCGTTGTCATAGCGTTAATAACGCAACGCACTTTTTTTTTCTTTGCAGAATGCGCGGAATCCTCGCTGGGAGATGGCCTTCCCGGGAATCCACTGCTGTATCAAACTTACGTTAAAGAAATTAATTCATCACTAGTGATACACTGAGTCTAAAAGGAGCCATGTTTGCAAATTTCTGAGCAACTTCCACATTCAACATAATAAGTCGTCTTGTAATCAAGCTGTAACGTGGATAAAATTTCTCTGCGACATACCTTGGCAACGAACACGTAAATGTACCGGTGGTGTCTCTTAGAGTTGAGACATTATTGTCCGTCCCTGTCCCAAGATTCACTCCGCTTCCAAAATGTCCAATTAACATTGTCTTCGTTGCATCATTACACAGATTCCGACTTCGTCGAGGACAAAACTGGCCAGGTTTTTCCACATCCCTCCAACTCTGTTACTGGCTACCGTGCTACTTCCACTCCGGCATCTAACTCAGTGTAACTCTAAATCTATGATTCAGCTGCATGTGTTCGGCCCTCCAGGGTTCTGCTTCGCTAGACTAATTCGGAACTCGTACCCCACAGACTTATCAAATGAGTATTCAGGGTCAGAGTGATAAAGACCTTTACACCCTTGCGGTGTCGAGCTAAAGCATCCCAACAAGGGGACGTTCCCTTCATTTCATAAATGTGATTCAGAGTAAACAGTTTTCCTTTCGTTCTGCGCTTCCATTTTGTTTCCATTGCGAAGAGGAATATAAACACAAGACGTTTGTTATCTGGTGTCGTCTGTAGGGGATTAGCGGTACCTCGGCTTAAGCGAATAAGCTCCTTAAAGCCGTCGGTTGCAATTTAAGACCCACTAATAATATCTCCAAACACTGATAAAAGCTGCGGAACTGAACAACGAAAAGTGCTTGAATGGGTATGATGCCTTGTTTTTCAATAGGTATTTATTCATTTCGACTTATGTGTTCAATTATTCGGTTTTGTATGAGCGCTTGAGCAGGCAGAGTAAAATCACCGCTTGCAGATTTCAACAATTTGAATTTACCACAAGTATTTGGACATTTTATAAAGTCACTCCTTTATTTCTAAATTACACTGCAGTTGTGTCGCCGTCAAATGATGGACTCAAATCTAATAATTATGTTATCCTTCATCGAAGGCCTCAAAAAGGATGTTTCTCTTACTAGTGTCTCTCTTTTTTCTTCATTTCCCGTCTGGAGGGGATCTTTTCATGATAATGCAACCGCGTCTAGGCGGATTCTCGCCTTTTTATTGTCCCACTAGCAACGTAAAGCGTGAAATCTGCTATTGTTTTTCCACTATAGGTTAAAGCATGGATGAATACCTGTTGAGTAAACACCAAGAGAGGATTTATGCTGATAGGCTGAGCCGAAAGTAAACTAGGGGTGAATTAAAAACTCATCTTGGTCACGATTGATTATGTGATTTACCCCGACATTGTATAGCAGTAGAGCCGATCATACCTCTGATTCTTCCTCAATAATTAAAGGTCATCATAAAATCTGCCAGGATCAAAGCTATATTCCTCCGAGCATTTGTACGCAACTTTGCAACCAACTCAGGTCTAGCCTGGGTGTACCATATTCCTCCATATATTAATACAGACCATATTGTAATTATGCTGGCTAGTTTCTCGTGAAATCCATTAACATTTCTGCAAGATAACCAGGCTATACTGTAAGCGTATACTTTTTGTTTGGTTAGTTAAAACAAACAGCACTGTGATTGGGAAGTAAGAGGCTTATTTCCTCGAGCTTTAAAAGTGACTTTTAAATCAGAATGTCAAGTGGGGTACTCATTATGTTGAAGACGCTAAGGAAGTACATGTTTATGTAAGTTTCGTTCAGGAAACTTTCCCGCATACAAATAGGTACCCGAAAACGAACGGGAAAAAATTACCCTCCCTCAAACACTTTGACAAAGCGTGTCCGTTTCCTAAACGCAAATAAATTTGGGTTCGGAATCGAATACAGTCGGATGAATAAGTTTGGAGAAGTAGCGTGAACAACCACCATCACCTTGTCCTATGCACTGATTTTTTTCTTTAGAATAGAGACAAGCAACGAAATTAGGCACAATTTGGCCCACCTCAATGACACTTTACGCCTGGAAACTTTGCAAAAGACGCACCTGATACATCCCCATATTGCATTGATCTTCAATGAAATCTTGCCGAACGACAACAATTATTTCAGACTTGTGTGAATACCTACCCTAACTGCTCGTAAGTAGTTTTTGTATATGCGGTTAGCGGGCGGGTGTCGGCATTTTCACGATGGCAACATGATCTAGCCGAGACGGAGTCTGCGGATGAAAGTTGTCGCCGTGATACCACCGACGGTGCGCTTCCAACGTTACGGGGATAACAGCTCCTCTCACGGGGAAAGCTGTCTGGAGGCTCCTGCTGAGGACGCCGAAGAGTTAGAATAAAAGCTGGAGCAACAGGTCCAACTTCCATTTTTTAGAGTGGACCGCGTGCAAGAATAAGCAACGGAGTTGTTTGCCGATGTCCTTATAAGTTATTGTGGTTTCATCAGTGCAGCAACAAATAGCCTTGGTGTCAGTGACACACTGCCATGGCAACGGAGGTTGGTAATAGTCTGGCTCCATTTGGTGTATTGCGTTTCGTAATTTTCATTGGTCACTCGTACCTGTCAACATGTTAATCTTAAATTACAGAAATCAAACGCATAAATTAAACACCAAAGGTGTTAATTTTAAGAATTAGAATGTAACCTGAATTCATACTTGGTGCTTTTAGGAACTAGGCCTACACGTATTTATACCTGTATTTATGCCAAGCAATTAAAGTCGTTTCCAAATCATTTTTACTCTCTGTGGTTCAAAGGTTATGCTTGTCTTTTTGTGACGGTTATGCTTCATTAAAATGCCAAGGAGGACATCATATTAATCATTTTTGAAATTTTGCTTGTGTGTTATCACTTTATGGTGACTGTACTGGGGGTTTATTTAGGATTGTATGATTTCACTAATCGGCACAAGATCGATGACGCTCCTGTGCTGACCAAGTCTGTCATTCTTCGGTGTTTCTGCCCCTCGGTTAAGACACTTCATGGTTGCCTAGGTGGCTAATGAAACGACGAAGAGAAGGGCCTGATTCACTGACCAGCATGAAAGGAGCTTGTTGTGGTTGATGAATTACGGGAGCTAATAGTACGCTATAATCATACAATATTATGTAGATAGAACGCTGTAAACTTGTGACCGACTTTTCAGTCAGAGTGACCTTTTCTTTTCAAAGATCTTAACCAGATGACAGCATTTGAAACAACACAGTAAACTATGGTGACTTGCTCCCCTGGTGACTTGAGGAGCCATGTAATTGTGGGTATATTATACATCATAGTAAAAATGACCAAAGGAAATGAAACAACAAAATGATAGTTGCAACGTACAAATCCTGTCCCTCGGCAGTGTAGATGTATACTGCTCTTGGCGTCATCATGACGTCATTCCAAAATGTCCTGGCTACTCAAAAAAGAAATTATGAAATGCTTCCAAGTTTAACACAGAACGTGAGAATCTCTTCTGATGTGGTGTGATGAGTTTGCCATCGCAATAGTGTGCATTAGATTTAGTGTATGACATGCACACTTTTATATAAATACAAATTCGTCACTTGAGCTAACTCAGACCGTTAACAGCTGGGGGCTGGGTATCGAACCCTTCGTCGATTCACACGCTCTTGTTTATCACGGTAGGCCAGTTTTCTGTCTTTATGCGTAACAATGAAGACACAAAAAACACACCGTGACCTGTCCTCCCCTCGGGGCATCTGAAAATGAGACCTTGGGAATGAACTTCTTAATCCAACCCCAACTAAATCTCCAGTCAGTAATGCCCCTTCATTTCTCTATCAAATTGCTTGTATTCAGAGACTAAACATGAATCGAAATTCGGTTCCTTGTTTTTGACGGTTTACAGAATGGACAGTGACGAATGACAGATTTTGTACGAGTTGAAAAGTACGGTTGTGTCACGTGTTTGTGATTGCATGTCTCAATCAAGCGGACATGTTTGTTTCTATGAACCGTGTCGTCATGGTGACACATTACAGCGTCCCCTATCGTATTCACAATGATCACTGGCAAGTGTAGCGGTAGGACTACGGGGGGGGGTGACAAAAACCATGCAAAAGGAAAACAAAATTTATCTCGAGATATGAAGTACAGAGCAGAGATCAGACAGGTTTGTGTATTGGACTAAACGTGCAACGCATGAAAAAGATCTGAATTCGTTTTCTCGGTGCAATGTCAAGTGCCCCGTGATACGTGAGGTAGGACTGTCAACCTCCAATTCTAACAGTAGCTTAGGCCCATTTGATTCAACATCGAACCACCCACTCGACCTCGATACTCTCCTGCAACCGTGATTCCAACATTTTTTGCATGTATTGAGGCGATGTTTGCTAACAGCTTGCCAGCGTTATAACGGCAGCTCTTAGTAGTTGTTTGGTCCCAGAGTGCAGAAATCAATACCAACGTTCATTGTCATTCTGAGAAATATTATCACAGAACCAAATTGATTATTAGCTGTTTGTACAGGTATCCCTTTTGAGAGATGTTGAACTTTAAAGCTATACTGAGTGAACAGGTACCGAACGTGCTGAGTACTGTCTAGCCCTACCAGAATTTCACCTAATGTGATGTATTGCATCTCAAATTTAACCTCCCCCCAAATAAAACAAACATTCCCCCAAAATGTGAAGTAACGGTAAAAAGTTGTTTCATTTGGATTTATTTTTACGTATGTCAAACTAAATCGCTACAAAGCAATTACGAATAGCACACTTTTACAGAATGCCTCCAGCTGGGGAAAGTGGGATTACATATATCTGACGGGTCAAATTATGGCAGAAATGTGGTAGTCAGTGTACAGACCCAAGTACAGGTTTATGTCAAACAACGTTATCAAATTATTTTGACACTTCCATTATAATCCAAGAATACCGGGACTTTTCCGTTTAACACACAAATCCCTCTGGCTCCTCGAGAAATGCAATTTTTCATTGGTACAAAGATTCAGTAATTCCATCCACTACAGATTACATGTACATATTTAATTACAAATGGATTCCAGTCCGTGTATCTAAGTAAGAAAATGTAACTTCTAAATATGGAATACTCACTTCTCAACAATTTTTAATAGCACCATTTAAAAAAAAAGCCTGTTGTAATTAAGTGTGCGACTTTAACGGGCGCCCTCTTTTGACGTGCTTGCGTTATCAGCCAGTTTGTGTAACCTTTCATCTTGGCCTTTTTCTGCAATTAATTCCAAACATAAAGTTGCCCGTCATGGTGGACAAGGTAATGCCCATACATGTATTTTGAGCTTCTTAAAATCTCCAGTTACATTTAACAACACGATAGTTCAACCTGCAATGAAACGAAATGAGAGTTGATACCAAAGTAATTTGTGTGTAGGACGACCTAATTATGGACATGCCTTTGGTAATTATTTGGCTGCTCCAGGGATTGGCTTAGCTTTCTCGACGACTATAATGTTGGCTCTTCCGCTGTCCTCGCCATTATCGTTGATACCGACACACTCGTACTCGCCTGCATCTTCCACCTCGAGCCTCATAATCTGCAGCCAACCTGTAACCTCGTACTCTTCAGGGCCACCCCTAGTCTGAATGGCCACCCGATTGTTACCACTGTCTCCGCTAGGTATAAAGTCAGCGGGGCCGTCAGGTCCGATCTTACGCCACTCGATCCTGGGCACGGGGTTCCCTTTCACCTCGCACTGGAGATACACGTTGCCCACGGTAGAATTGGTGACGCTATTAGGTGGTGTTACCACCTTCGGAGCTTTATGAACAAAGAGGAAAGTGTCGGTATTACTCAGAAATGATTTGTTTTCAATATTTTATTGATGTTGTTATTGTTCGAACTTTAGCGGTCAATTATCATGAGGTCAGCACGAAGTCAGATATGTCATGCTGCGAATCGCCCCCTAGATCGACCATTCCACTGTCAAGAACAGACAACCTAACTAGATAAGGTCAGCACTTAATTTTAAGTCTCAAGAAATCAATCTGACGTCGTGTATATTTGTTTTGTCGTTCTTATCTGTTATAACAATAGATGTCCCGTGAACCTTTCACTGCAGTTTCGGCAAAGGGAAAAGAACGCCAAAAATGATTTTCCACTAATCAGCGTAAGGCTTTGAACGCAAAGAAATTTAATGAAAATGTAAAAAGTCGAATCTACGTAATGAGAAACAATTATCCTTTTAAATCTCTTAATGCACTGACCTCCTTCACACATTCCCGGTTTCTTTCTCCCGATAGTTTGTCCCGTCTCAAAAGCAACCTTGTTCATCCTACACTCCGTCTCATACGTCTCCCCGTCAGACCCACATACCATCTGCTCATTTTGACAGTAGCAGATCATTTCAGGTTTGGCCCCAACCGGTACCCCGTAGTTGGCCCGGCATGTTAACCCTTTCCCGCACAGACCAAAGTTGTGCTCCTTTTCAGCCAGTTCCTTGGCGGACAACTCTTCCGGATCACAGAACTGGTATTCGCCGTTACCGCAGCGCTTGCAACACCGGCACGGATCTCTCGTATCGTTGACCAGGCCATGCGGACATTTATCCTCGCTGACTACCTCACAAATGACCGCGTCACAACTGCAGTCTTCGGTTGAGGGCTCATCAGCTGCATTCTCTTTTTCCTCAGGTTTGTCAGCTTCTTCAGAGACGGTGAACTCTTGCAGTACAAGGAGAACTAATGCCCAGAACAAAAATCTTAAAGTCTTCATTTCTTCGGTCCAGCAATCGTGTCAATTAAGACAACACTTCTTATTTGCCTCTCGATGGAAAAATAGAAATATCTGCCTTGTTTCCTGACTTTTGTTTCCAACCGTTTGGATGAGCTAGTGTGCTGCCCTTTTTAATATCAAAATTGTCCGTTTCCAAAGCACCTTACTTTGGTACAAATTTTTGAACAACGGGCTAATTTGTTTTCAGTATCGATAATTTTGTATGTGACGACTAGGGTTTCGGAAACTACTCGACCGGCGAGCTTCCGTGATCTCAACCAAGACAAGAATGCAGCCAGCCGCACCTCGACCTCTCCAAAAATGGCTCAGCCCGGCAGGGGTCCTGACTATTAGCCTATCAGAAACCACGAGCTATATTCGTCATAATCAGTGATAACTAACTGGGCTGGTATCCCGCAGCCGTAATATGTCCTGGCACAGCGGTCCACTTGTTACCATGAGAATCTGATATTTTTATCAGTTGTCTAATGGTCATTCCAATCACTTATCGATGAAAATCAACAACTGTTTGAGAATACTGCGAACATTTAGTGTTTAAGTATGCACAAAATATTAACAACGAAGAAAACATGTTCAAATTAAGAAAAAATAGTTTCAGCCCTGACTTCAACAACCATCAACTGCTGAGAATACTCCTGAAGTCTGTGTTGCCATGGCAATGGGGATCTGGCTCACGGGTAATTCCTCTTTAAGGTCAGTTCACTTTAGAGACAGCCTCCATTTAACGTTCAACGTCACGATTGCCAGTTAATTTTCGTGTTCTTTGAGCCTCGCTGCTAAACAAACTACTTTTAATCCCAGTGAATGAATCGATTTAAACAACATTGCATGCGCATAAAACTATTTAATAGATTATTAAATGGGCAAATGAAATTTATAAAATATTACTTAATTATGGGCAAAAAGTAGGAACGAAATCGATAAAGCGAAAAACTGACATTTTGACACTATCGTCTGGTGGATAAACAAAGAGCTCACCACTAAGCCGGGTGAAAGGTCGACACCAAAACCTGACGTGAAAAAACCAACTGCTCCATCACAACAGCCTTAGGGTCGACAGCTGTCAGTGAGGAGAAAAGTCAGGGACTAGAGGTTCAGGTTTAGGAAAGATTTCATCTCGCGCTACATCCATTTAAACAAAAGAGAAATGACAGGTTTATTTTCAAAGTAGCATTCTCTTGCTCAGTATTCAGATGCACTATTGCCCTCCTTAAACACGGAATTTTCATTTGAATAACACTGCATAATTGTTGCAACGGTTTAAACAAACCAATTATATTTGTGAACTTTAAAACATACTTTGCTGTAATGTAGTGTTTAAATTCGAGAAACTGCGAATTGTTCTGGAGTTTGTTTCTTTCACTGCAGGAAACGAGCATAGAGCTCGCGTGCATGATCCAAAATCAACATAACGGAGGAACTTGTATAGGGCATTGTTCTTTTAACTGTCACTACACTGTTTGAAATCATGAGGCACACTTCCTATCGTCCCAAGGCACAACAATGGTACATCTCGAACACTCTTGGGGAAAAATGAAAACATTTCATCAGGGTAGGACATACATTGAGGAGCATGAGTGACCTTTGCTTCCAACTTCTGGAAGTGAACTTTAATGTCCTGTTTTTACGAGTTTAATTCCGAGCTTCGAACGTGCTTCGAATCTTTATTGGTGTGAACATAATCAAACACGCACATTAGTGTTTTTAAATGGGTGTTTATAAGAAAATGACCTGAGCCGACGAATTTTTTTATCAGTTGAGGTGTGTCGTGTGGAGGGATATCCGACATAGGAAGAATCGACGTTTTGTCCATGTTTTACAGAAAACATGAACATTCAAACGGTGAAAATACATTGTACATGTATAAAAACGCATTGCACTTTATTGCATGTGTGGCCATGTTACTCGGGTTAAAAGTTCTTCATTTGCAGAACAAAAACGGATAAAGTATTTGTTTGATTTTTGATTGATTGAATGATTAATTAAATTTTCTCTCTTTTTTGGCTTGAAGGAGCAAATGTACTACCTGGGCGGGCCAAGGTTTCCCAAGTTTTATATTAAAAGTGCATATTTGTCATATCTGCTTTAAATGAAAAATCGAGGTTTCTCTCCATGCTTTTCGGAGTCTTGGAATTCATATCTACAGCGATTCCTGCCTGAACAAACCGCGATGATGTTTGTTTTGCGACCTTTGCCCTTGCACATAGCACCACCTCCATAAGGTCCTGATCGAATCGGCAGTGCTGGGGTTCAGGTGACTATCGCACATTAATCATTTCACCCTTTCTGTTGAGCCCTTTGCCAACTTGACATTCCCATCCCAGTTGACAGTGTGGTAACTTGTCAACAAGTACAAAGTTGATTTTCAATTAACCCTCTGGAAAGGGTACAGCAGCTGAACAGGGCACGTAATGGAGTTCGTGACGACAAAATTACAGATGTAGCAAGTTGTAAATGCCAATGAAACATGAATTTGTAGAGACCACCTAAAGTTTCGATGTAAGCCAAACACAGTACGATGGAAAGTGACACGACAAAGTACCCGACATCTGTCAACCCCGATTGCTAATGACTTGAATTTTTGAAAGGATCTTTATATTTATGCCTGAGGGAAATCCGCAGCCGGATAGACGCATGCATTGTGTTACTTGATGTTCACATCTGATCGTAACAAATAGTCTTTCTACGGATATTTTATGAATCTTTTGAAGCGGTCAAATTACATTTCTCGCCTTTCAAGCCGCGCAGGGTGACCCCGATACATGTACATGTATCTTGGATTGGATCATAAATTCACGCTCACTTGTAAACTCATTTCACATTGTCCATTTGTTTCTTCTCGGTCCATAATCCAACTGACATTGCCCTGTCTTCCGGCCCTTACAGGTTCCCAGACTGTTTTCTCGCAGCAGCATATTGAATCTTCCTTGAACTGTCGTCTGAGATTATATTAAATCCACGAAATACCTCCACGAAGTAACTGGCCAAATAGCACGATACATCGAATACGGAATACCACCACTAAATCCTTTTTACTGTAAAACAGCACGAAAGGAGACCAGCTTGGATACAGCACTCTCATGCGTACAGGAAAAATCACGATTGTAATTTTTTTTACAGAGCACTAACAATCCCGCTTAGATTAGAAACTAATAGCAAAAAGGATTTAATGGGATTTTCTGAAGAAAAAAATGAACGAAAACTGAAAACCTGAGAGAAAATGATCAAAATCGCACCCCTGTACATTTTCAATGTCCCCCTCACACTTCTTGCTGCCAAGGCCATTTGTGCACGTGCGTGCATAATAATGAATTATTAGTTAAATGTTTATGTATATCCCGCAAGAAATAAGACCGAGGGGTACCCCTCCCCCAACACGTCCAATCGCTATACACGCTCTAGACTGTTGTTACTTAACACATCCCCCTAGATGTCTGAAAAGAATTCCTTAGATTCCAGTGAGACAATGACCAACACAAAGCGGGGGGGGGGTCTCCGTCTCTTATCTTGCTTCATATGGGTCTATGGGTGCTTGGTGCTGAAGCGCAGCAGGCAGGTACGGTGTACAGGTACATGTACGCTTTCACCGCAAGTGAACGTTAAACGGAGTACCCAACAGAGGGCGGTATGACAAATTTATGGTTGGAGGTTTCCTTCAACGGGGTTAAGTTTCATTGTAAGTTATCAAAGCTATGGTGATCTCTGCGCAAATAGAACTTATTTGTCATCCGTAGCATCATTATTTGTATTATGAACTATTGTTGTTTGTGATATGTTGCTACCTGTCCCCATGGCTATGTAAACAGAGCATCAATACTTAACAAACTTATCACTGAGAAAAATCCGATCGATCATGAACATCGAACTGGGCAAACTGAATGAATCGATAACTTACACGTGAGTTATCAGATTAGGAAAATCTTCAAAGACCTTGCTGTGTGAATTTTAAAGACTGGAAAACCATTCCGTTGCGGGGAGGAGTGAAGCACCGTCGTCATTACTTTTCAGAACTCAGAAGATTTTGCTGAAATGCGGAAGAGATTGCCAGACAGATTGCCACGTGATGGCGCGTTGCGCATGGAAAGAGGTTCAGTTGAATTTTGCCTTGCAACTAGATGCCATTCTTTTACCCCCGTAAAACTCACAGGCGTCGCGAGGAAGGGGGAACCCTTGAGAAAAGAAAAATAAAAAGGAGAAGAAACCAATTTTCTCGAAAAACATGTCGAAATTGTACCCTTCCACCAATTTTCTCAAAAAGGTCGAAATTGCCCCCTTTCACAAATTTCCTCGAAAAAGTGGTCAAACCTGTCCCTTCCACTGTGAATGCTTTTGTCAATGCTTTGAAGCTGATGAGTGCTTTGCCTCCCAACCCAAAATAGTGCCCCCCCCCCAGAAAAATCCTGGTGATACCCTTGTCTGAGATCATTTTAGAAATTTTTCTTTGGTTTCATCATTTTTTAAATTCTTGAATTTAAAGCATTTCGACCGTGTTGCTCCTTTTTATTTCTCGGAGTTTCACAAGCAAGAAGCAGTCATTCCGTTCCAGCTTCTTGAGTATCGATTCAGTGGATCGAAAACTGCAAATGGCATCTTACTAAAAGAGTCAGGTATTTGCTTTTACAACTGCGGCTGTTCAGTCTATTCTGCTCTCCGTGTATTTGGGATCATTGCTTGAATTACACCGCATGCTTCCGTATTCCAACAAAATGTTTGAGATGTATTGCTGCCTACACTGAGCAAATAACCTTCGTGGATGTACATTAGGACAAGGGTTTGCAAACACATCACTCCAAAACATCTCCCAGCGTTCCAAAAGAAGCAGACATCAGGATTTGTTCACCTGTAACCCCACCAGCAAGATGACTTGTAAGTGTGAATCGCAGACAATGTGTGAGGTGTCTGTCAATGGAATCTGCCTCTGTATGGTATCTGCCCGCGGGATGGGTGAGAGTTGGGGGTAAATAGAGCCTCATTCTGTAGGACCAGCATGTTGGCACAACGGTGTTAAGCCGTTGATTATGTGGGCATGGATCATCAAGTGGCCTTAGTACCTATGGAAGTTATATAGCCACACACCCATCCATACATGCGTGGTGTATTATTCAACTTTTGCGGTACCTATACTTTCCACTCTGCGTCTGCTATTATTGATAATTGTCTCGTTATTACAGTTTTTGTGGTTTCTGGTTGAAAAGATCTGTCCATAAAAAGTGTAATCCTTTTTGTACGTTTCCAATACGAAGTCAGAGGTCATCGCCATGGAAACGGAAGAAAACGACATAAATAGTCCTTGACCTCGGAGTCGATTTATGTCCCCTGGGGAGGCGCTCTATAGAAAATGTATTCTGAACATTTTCTATTTATCTATTGTGTTGTATATCCATAACCAGAACAACTCGGTCAGGTGAAAGATTATGTCATTTACAAAGGTCTTAGCCATGTAAACACAGATGACAATAAATAAAATTAATCTTACTTTTGTGAACAGACGTCTTCTGTAGTGTCAGGTGTAGGAATGTGATTTGAATTTTGCAGTATTACGTTGTACTGGATGCACGAAACTTGATATCTGTCCAAAATGTGTATAGGCCTTTTGGCTTATTCCCTTTATTCTCTAGACTGAAATTCCTCAGTCTTCTAGCCGTGATCTATACTCACAGTAGAATTCCTAGTCAATACAATGCTAGATGCAACAAACTTATCATTAATTTTTGACTGATTTTCACGCAGTTGCAGTTAGCAGGCCCTGAACCAAATGCAGTTTAACTGTTGTCTGGAAAAAAAATGTTTTGCACGTTTTGTGTAATGCCCTCTTTGCACAGTCCTGGGAGGCCAATTACTTGCTCATTTTGTAACCATGACGACAGTCTAAACTTCCAGCCTCTGAAATGCAGTAATACACGTTGCTAATCCACACAAATACACTTCATGAATTTATTCAATTAGTACCTGGTAATACTTGTTTCCTCTCTAGCAACGAGGGCAGGTGCCCGACCCTGTGCTTCACTCCAACTGTTCTTTGAACAGCAACTAAAATAATCTTAATGTAATCAATAAAACGATACAAGGCTCGCGGTTTGGCGAATTTATGACCTACTCAGAAAATTTAGAGTGGGTACCAACTTCAAAGTCCGGCTTATTGAAATGCAGTGGGCCCGTTTGCTTAAAACTGATGGAAAATAACGACCATTTTCGATCAAATAAATGGCATCGTAACACCATAATGTCTAAGTAACGTACAGGCATTTTTATGAGAACATTTTTAATTCTCACTACCTTACCGGCAAGGCAGACATTCAAAATGAGATTTCTCAAGAAAATGCAGGGTACATTTTCATTAGGACCGCAATTTTCATAAGGGGTACAAAAGTTGAGGCAGTAAGAATTGACAGTGTCAGAATCCTTCCGGATCCGAGCTTAAGTTTTGCAATGAAGTCATGTCTGCACATTATTGAACTGTAATTCAACCCAACCATCCAACATGTTGGTGGACGACAAGACCAGTTCATTCTTCAGAGCTATAATCTCTCCATGCTTCCTGGAACATCATTCACACGTTCCTCAATAATCAATAGCGGTCAGCAGAATACGTACCACGGTCACGCTTTGTGGTCAGTGGCCGAGAGGTCAGAAGTCGAAGTTAAGTTTTAGCGAGCAATTTCAGCGAAGGTCTTGAGCCTTGACCGTCCTTACTCCTGCACTTCTACGGCCAATGGCTGAGAATTTTTTGTGAGATTCCAAGGGAAAGATGCGGATAGTGGTTAAAAGAAACCTGACACAGTTGATACAAGTGGGACAGATTAATTTTGTCTTCAAGGCTTTTATACCTTCTCAGTATATGTTCTAATCTTCCTACAGCAATTACAGCAAATGCAAGGGAGCACACGTGTTTTGTAACGTTAATAAATGGCATGTTAAAAGGGGACTCCAGCGGAAAATTGCAAACATAGGGGTATTGAACAACTATGGGCAACTTTCTGGAAGCAGGTTCAAATGATTGCCGGCTTGGCACTGTAAATGTGTACATTTTGTGAAAGTCACCCGGCACTTCACCATGAATTTCCTTACCTTGTTTAGAGACAACCTTGTCGTTCGTTTGTTCTAAAGTGGTGAAAATAACGTTGAAAGCGAATGTGTACTTACGCGATTTTCAGCATGTGCTGCACCAAATCCCGGTCCGAGTCGCCTTTGGATCCCACGGTAATCATTGTGAGGTTGAAGGGGGGTTCATTGACTACATCCTGGTTTTTGTTGTGTTTTTTTGGTCTCTCTTTTCTCGCGACAAGAACACTTGCTGTCCATCTGCCCACTTGGCTGTTCGTACGGTTTGTGGGTGTCTCTCACTCGATGAAAGTTGGGTCAAACAACTCGGAGATACTGCACTGAAGTCGCGACTGCCTTTCCCGCATGCCCCTCATGGCTCCATGGGACGGACGGCTCAGTGTACACGTTGTCAAGTAAACGGGACAAGCGTTTACACCCCTGTCGTGCCTACGTGCATCGTTCACGATTCACTCGACTATTATTGGCCTCTAGGTTTAGGCTTGTACCACCAGCCCGAGTGACCTTTTCCCCAAGTACATGTATATCACTTCACTAATTTCGAGAGTACAGGTAAAATGTGGCAACTTTAGAACAAGAGAGCACGTTGAATCGATGACATATTGTTGATAGACATAAACCCACGCTGTACGTCTCCATGCGGGAAAAATTCGAGCCTGGCAACTTTCGTTTATGCGTCTATT
Organism: Acanthaster planci; assembly: GCF_001949145.1. The sequence goes on from NW_019091412.1 coordinate 1,096,171, forward strand.
GACTTTTGAGCTCAGTTTTTAAGGGGATCACTGAAGCGGGACAACGAGCGGCGTGCTTCATGTCTACATGATATACCGGTACATCCTGGTTTATGGTGGGGGGGGGGGAGCAAAACAGGATTTTCTTTTTGAAAACGACAGTTATATTTCTTTCATCGTGAATAGAATTCCTACTTCCTTCGAAGAAAGGTAGTAATCCTTTTTCAAAAGTGTAAGTGCTTGTCAATACAAAACTTGTTTTTACTAAAAATGGTAACTCGTTCGGGGGGGACGCTGGATACGTCACCAAGGACAACCTTCGCAACCTATTATGACTGAGTAGATTGATCTACAGTTGAAAAAAATGAAGTTGGCTCGTTTCTCTACGATTTGATAGAGCTCCATTTTTATTAAATATACATGCAATAACGAAAACAACCAGGATTTCGAAGAATAAATGTAAATGCCACATTTGTGGAGTTTAGGATTCAGAAAATACTTTCGCGAGGTATTCATGTAACCTTGTGACATGATTCATTGTGCACACCATGATTCTCGGTCAAGGCTTAATATTACAACAGCTATACTAAGAAAATGACATCAACATCAAAGTTCGTCACTTTATAGTAAATTTCATTAGCGTGGCGAAATAATTTACACTGAAAGGTACATGATTATAAAATACGTGTTTTTTTTCTAAGCCACAACTTCACAAGTACATGTGTACCTATACTGCCAGACCTTGGAGGTGGCCAGACCTACACACATGATAACTTGTTCCATAATTGTGATTACATGTTGAAATACAGATATAATGGGCAGGGTTAGCAATGTTTTTATATACAAAAATCACTTCTGTTTTAATCAAATCAGAGGTGTACTTTATACTCTATATATGACCTACGCTCATGATAAATGCAACTTACATGTTAATTTACACGAGCAACAAAATAAAGCGTCAATTTGTTTAAGGGAGAGCTGTTTCCTGCATGCATCATGGCTGTTTTGACAGGCCCCTATGTGAAAGCGAAACTCATTATAAAGTATCACTGAGCTATGCCTTGGAAATAATATTAACTTACACTTTATCAGGTTTGGAAAGACATGTTGCACTTTGCATGAGGACTTAAAACAAATTTGAAGTAACATGCTGCTAACATGTCTGTATGTGTAATACAGAATATTTTAATCTCTTTATCTTTAAGAAGGAACCCTGAAATGCATGTTACACGATGTTGCATTTTTATGGAAGGAAAAGGACACATTATTTCACAAATGCATATTTGATAACAAGAAAGACATTTAATAGGGCTTGTCTCATGCATCGAGCGAAATTTAAAGGAAAAGGATGGCTACATCTCGATTGAGGTACGGGGAATACACTGTCAAGTCAAAAGGATAACGGGTCTGAAAGGTTCATCCCCAAATTAACAAGACGCCGCTCTCGGTTCACAACCGGCCTAGCTCTTAAATTCAGTTTAGAAGTTACGTTGTAAATACATGTATTTGACGTCATTTCAGGTGACTAAAAGCAGCCTACATGGTGGACTGGCTTCCCATGTAGCGGAACAAGACGGATTCAAGATGATGTGATGGATAGCTAGGCCGACATTAACTTTTGTATTGTTATGTGCTTCAGGATTTTTACAGCCAATTAATGTCAGAAGAGGAAATGCATGGGTACGTACTTAGAGCTTTTCTTAATCCCCAATTTAAAGCTTAAAGCTTGTCTCTACCTTTCGTACTGAGGCCCCTTCTTTTTAATTTGTGCGAATGAAATGTGACAGTTTTTCAATGAGATCAACGAAATGTTTGCTACAAACCACGGTTATTTTACCTGTTGAATCTTGACTGCAGGACCATGGTACTTAAAGCGATACTATAACCACGTACAATCCTCCAGAGTTTCGCCTGGTTCTTCATCTGCGGATAATAGTAATAACAATTCATTTATAAAAGCGCAAATTTCAAATAGATTTGTTCAAATGCACTGTACAATGAAAACATTTAAACATGGTTGAGCTGATGGCATACAAGGGCGCCTCGGGCAGCCGCCAAATGACCCACATTCACCAACATCGGTAAAGGGGAGACAGTAAGAAGCAGTTATAGTTTTAGAGTTGGGAGGAAAACCCCAGAGGAATAGTCTGGGTAAAACGCAAGGAGTCAGGTAGGGATTGAAAAACCCAATCCACATGTAGACCGGGCCGGGAATCGAACCTGGGACCACAGAAGTGGAAGGCGAGGAAAGAACTACCTTGCCAACCCGACTCCCAAGATGATGAAGATTGTTTGTTATGGGTAGCATCGGCGGTGCTCGGCTCCATGACACTGAAGCTGCCTTTGGATGTTACGCTCAATATAGGCGTCTCGTTTCGCCCAATGGAAGAGGTGGTAGCTGAAGACTTCATCTGAAGGTGGATTAATGGTTCGAACTTCGAGAGGCACACTGGTCTTTGTGATGTACTCGGGAGATCTTCGATATTAAGTGATGCACTGGTGTGACTGCTCGTGGGGTCTTGTACAAGTCTTTGGGACTGGGCCTGTCTTCTGCCAGCTAGGTCATGCCCTGCCTCTGGTAAAGGACGGGGTTGTTGCATTCGAATCTGCTTATCAGACTGAGATTGAGCAGTGAGGGCGTTTCGGTGGTAACGGCAAAAATCCAAGCATGAAAATGCTTCCACAAATGCAGCTTGGCGATCTGCATTGGCTACACTGTATATGATTGGGTCGATGGAACAATTGATCAGATACAACACTGAAACCATCTGATTGAGGTGAGTCAGGTGAGTTTGACTGATTGGATTAAGATGGTCTGAAATTTCGCTGACGAGAGTCATTGCAGACGACACGACTACCAACAGAGTATAAAGGAAGAACACAGCTGTGTTCAAGATTACAATCCGAAGTATTCTGTCAACACGGATTGACGAAGTACAGTTTAGTTTTGTAGATGCTGGCCTTGCAGCCCTTACAATGGAGGTGTAGAGGACAGCATTGACGGACAAAATTGTTGTGTGAACGGCAAGTTTGACAGCCGAACAGACCAGCTTAGTGTAAGATTCAAAATATCCAAGAATAAAGTGGGAAACTCCAAGAGACAGAGTAAACGCCCAGAGCCCCGTCGATATCTTGGTTGCTCTCGTCTTCGTGGCTCTCACACGGAAATGTAGTGGCTTAGTCACAGCGAAGAACCGGTCGAATGCCAGCGCGGTTACAAAGCTGTAAGTTGTGAAACGACAGGTGAGATGAGCCGAAGACAGAATTTCGCTGGTAATGGTTTGACGCCAAAGCCAAATCTTGGAGAGCGCAAGGACAAGAAATGAGGCATCCGCTGCTGCCAAGTTGACGAGATAGATGTAGATGATGGAATGCATGGATTTTACACGAACGACCACGTACAGGAAGATGAGATTCGTGAGCAAGCCAAAAGGAACTAAGAAAAAAGTTGCTTCATTGCTGGCCCTCAATTCCACTTCAGGAGGCAAAGTAAGTGGTCTGATAGAACTATGATTTCCATGGTTGTACCCATACATGACTTTATCTTTCTCAAATTAAAACTGCTGTTTGATTCTGAGAACAAAATCGAGTCAGATATTTCTAATCATTCAGGGGCGTGCGTGGGTTTTTATACTGCGTTTTAAAAACATTATTATCGACACTAGTAACTCCAACAATCAAGCTACAAAGCATGAAATGAAACTGTGACTTAAACTTGCTATGACGCAAATCAACGTGGATGCTGCCATGACAACAAAGAGCTGTATAGCTCAAATCTTAGAGCACACTGTAATCGAAAGTACTGTGGCAGTTGATTAACATTGGAACCGCACTTAAAATGAATCCACAGCAAAGACAGAAAGTGCTCATATTTACATTTAATAAATCCATTTCACATTCATATGACGATACCTTTTCACCAATTTCCCTTTCACTTTTTTTTCATTTGGTTTCCTCTGTAATTGTCACTGTGTTAAAAAACTTCAAGGTTCTTATGCACACAGTTTCTATGTGCTACACCACTGGTTTTTTGGTTTCATGGAAATCTGCGTTTAAGATAATTGAAATGTGGTGTGATGTTTCCATCTCTGATGATGTTTCCATCTCTGGTAGGTGTTTCACCTGTTTTTCCTTCCACCCTTGAGTACTGCGCTCCAGTGTGGCCCTCCGCTGCTGCCTCCCATATCCATCTAGTTGACAATGTTCT